>CM037829.1:17586832-17711249 GCA_021234535.1 Stichopus chloronotus | reverse complement strand
GGCCTTCTCTTATTTCTTATTTACATTTATGATCTCCCGAATTGCTCAAATGAGTTATCCTTCTCTCTCCTTGCCAGACAATCCCTGTAGTATTCTGGTTCGACCACAACGATCCGACAGGTAGGCTAATCTTTTTTATTATAACGTCTTTGACTTTACCAAACTGTCTAATTTATGCCAAAGCGTCTATCTTTCCCAACTGTTTTTGAACTTCAGATATGTATTTCTAACTCTGAAGATATAATAGTTCGATTGTGTGAAGAAACTACATAAAGGCTTTGACCGTAAGTGATGGCGTCAGTAAAATCATCAAAATATGAATATAACCCCATATACTAAACTGAAAAGAATGTACCATATCTTAATTAGTTTAAACTACTCTTATGTAACAATCTTCTTGGCGCTAGCAACCTTTCAATGCACTTCTACCTTCACGAAAACTGATTTTTTTTATTAAATCAGAATTGCATGACATATTCAAGTTTTTGTATAGACGGTGTTCTACGCTGAATACTTACCGTATATGGTATCAGTTGATAAACCAGGTTTATCGAGTTTCTCACTTAAAAAGTCGATAAACTTGGTTTATCTCAACTTGATAAACCTTGTTTATCAATTTAGTAAACTTGGAATTTCGAATTATTGAGCATTTGGCGATGATAAACCTGGTTTTTCGACTGATAAACCTGGTTTATCGTCTGGTGAACCTGGTTTATCGAATTGATAAACCAGGTATATAAAAACTTGGCTTATCGATTTATAAACCTGGTTTATAAGTCGAACGACCAGGTTTATCGACCCAAAATTCTCCGTAAGTCGAAAAACCTGGTTATCGGTTGATAAACCTGGTTTATCGGACGAAAAACCTGGTCAGTGGACATTTGACTTGCCATAAACGAAATCCATTATCCAGGCCCTTTCTGAATTTCAGCCAGTGGCCTTATGTGCATTGTGGCCACGGCAGTCTTCCAGAAACATAAGCTATTATGTGATACTCTTTGTAGTTACAATTGAGATTTTAAAACAACAGATATATCATTTGTGTAAGAGAGATACCATTGTAATAGCTAAAGAGACAAATGAAGACCTCTTTTTTTTTAACCGATCACAGCTTCGTAGTTAGATAAGTGTTACTTGAAAAAAAAAAACCTGTTTTTGCATGTCCTAATGTTTCTGTTCATGTTTGCATGTTCTCTTTCCCGCTATTTTGGAAGTTTGTGTAGATGCGATCCGATTTTATTTTACGATTTCGTTGGACTGCTTTTATATGTTTGCGTTTAAGTTGATGACACACTCACCATTGGGTGGCTCAAAATGTAGAATGTAGAATACACAAAGATAGCCCCCAAATGTTCTATCAGTGTCTCATACTCTTGAATGAATGTAGAACACCAAATTAATATCATTTATGTCTCTTTTCCTCGTCAACATAAATCATGCCGTTATAGTCGTGAATTGTAAACAATGAATTATCTGCCACAACTAACAATATACCACCACCACCCTTGCACCCACAATCCTGTGACCGTTTCAGGCGCTTTTCACTTGTATCATGTATTTGAGGCTCTAATACTGGAAAAAAAAAATGATGTCTTGGAATGTGTTTCACCACCTTTGAACCCAATTTAAAACGATGGGTTTACAAGATTAAAAGTATGCTAATAACGTAACAAAAGACACAAGGTTCAATCTAGTCTACGGACTGGGTCGTTCGTTTGGGGTTCGATTTGCAAAGCGGGATTTCTTAATTAGAGATACTTTTGAGCTGTATATCATTGTAATATATCGAATGAGGATCTCAATGTAGGTAATATGGGAAAAAAATGTAATGATCGAAAAATTCATGATTCAGTCGTAATTCGTTGTCTTTGTTTAGAATGTCAACTACAGGTAGCATGTTATTGTTTTCTTATTTGATTAAAGACAATTTTGAGCAATATATCATTATAGAACGAAGGAGGATCTCAATTAAGGTAATATGGAAAAAAATATTTGCAAAAAAATGAAATGACTATTGAGATATAAATTTATCTTTGTCAGAATTAACCACAGAAATCATAAATCGTAACAGATGACGTCATTAAAAGAGTTCTATTACTAGAATAACCCCAACACTGTTTACATTTAAAGAACACGCTGTATCTTTTATTTAGCCTAACTAATTGTCACGTAACAATATTCTTGATGTAAGCCGACTTTGAATACATCTCCACCATTTAGAATACATGAAAAAATTATTTTGAGATGAAATGAAGAGTCCTTAAAGTGTGTGTTAACTATTGAATAAGGATGTCGATATCGTCCACATGTAAGCCCATGTCTTGGTTTACAATGTTAAAAACATGTGACTTGTTGTTTTCTTGATTAATTAGAGACAATTTTTGAGTTGTATATCATTACATATCAAAAGCCAAAATCAAATGCTAAAATTGTCGAAAAGTGGTCCAACTTAAAATATTTATTCTGAGCGTTGACATATAACCGTTTCTTTGTTTAAATGAACAACAGAAAGCAAAAAAGGTAACTGATGACGTTATTAAAAGAGTTAAAATATCAGAATAACCCCAACACGATTTACATTTAAAAGAACACGCTATATCTTTTATTCAGCTTAACTAATTATCAAGTATCAATCTTCTTGTTGTAAGCAGACTTTAAATATACCTACAACATTTAGAATACGTGAAAAATAATTATTTTGACATGAAATGAAGAGTCCTTAAAGTGTGTGATAACTATTGAATAAGGATGCCGGTATCGTCCACATGTAGGCCCTTGTCTTCGTTCAGAATGTCAAAAACATCTCCCTTGTTATTGTTGTCGTGTGTAATTAGAGACAATTTGTGAGATGTATATCATTGTATATCGAAAGAGGATCTTGATGTAGCTAATATGGAGAAATTTTTAATGATCGAAAAGTTCACGATTCTGTCTCCATTTTTATTAATTCATAAGACTATAGCCTTATCAAAATGTCTAATTTATGCCAAAATCGAGTATCTCTCGGAATGTGTTTCAACTTGATACATGTAATCGTAACGTTGAGGTATAACCGTTTCTTTCTTTAAATTAACCACAAAAAGCATGAAACGTCAATGATGACGTCATTAATAGAAATAAAATATCAAACTGACCAAGAAAACGGTTTACCCTTAAAGGAACGCAGTGTATCTCTCCTTTAGCTTAACTTATTGTCACGTAACAATCTTTTTAACGAAAGTAGACTTAACATATATCTGAAAAATTTAGAATATGTAAAAATTATTGTTTTGAGATAAAGTAAAGAGTCCTTAAAGTGTTTGTTTACTATTGAATAAGGATGCCGGTATGGTCCATATGTTATTCCTTGTCTTCGTTCAGAATGTCAAAAACATCTCCCTTGTTATTGTTTTCCCGTATAATTAGAGACAATTTTTGGGCTGTATATCATTGTATATCGAATGAGGATCTCGATGTAGGTAATATAGAGAAATTTTGTAATGATCGAAAAGTTCACGATTCTGTCTCCACTTTTTTTAATTTATAAGGCTATATCCTTACCAAAATGTCTAATTTATGCCAAAATCGAGTATCTCTCGGAATGTCTTCCAACTTGATATATGTAATCGTAACGTTGAGAAATAACCGTTTCTTTCTTTAAATTAACCTCAAAAAGCATGAAACGTGAATGATGACGTCATTATTAGTTTTAAAATATCAAAATGACCCCAACACGGTTTACGCTTAAAAGAAAGCAGTGTGTCTCTCCTTTAGCTTAACTAATTGTCATTTAACAATCTTCTTTACGAAAGTAGACTTTACATATATCTGCACCATTTAGAATACGTAAAAAATATTGTTTGGAGATGAAATGAAGAGTCCTTAAAGTGTTTGTTTACTATTGAATAAGGATGCCGATATCGTCCATATGTAAGCCCTTGTCTTCGTTCAGAATGTCAAAAACATCTCCCTTGTTATTGTTTTCTTGTATAATTAGAGACAATTTTTGAGCTGTATATCATTGTATATCGAATGAGGATAACGATGTAGGTAATATGGAGAAATTTTTTTATAATCGAAAAGTTCACGATTCTGTCTCCATTTTTATTAATTCATAAGGCTATAGCCTTACCAAAATGTCTAATATCTGCCAAAATCGGGTATCTGTCTTAATGTGTTCCTACTTGATATTGGTAATCGTGACGTTGACATAAAACCGTTTCTTTCTTTAAATTAACCACAAAAAGCATGAAACGTGAATGATGACGTCATTAATAGTGTTAAAATATCAAAATGACCCCCACACGGTTTACGCTTAAAAGAACGCAGTGTATCTCTCCTTTAGCTTAACTAATGGTCACTTAACAATTTTCTTAACAAATATAGACTTTACATATATCTGCAAAACTTAGAATAGGTAAAAAAATATTGTTTAGAGATGAAATAAGAGTCCTCAAAGTGTTTGTTTACTATTGAATAAGGATGCCGATATCGTCCATATGTAACCTATTGTCTTCGTTCAGAATGTCAAAAACATCTCCCTTGTTATTGTTTCTTTTGTACAATTAGAGACAAATTTTGGGATGTATATTATTGTATATCGAATGAGGATCTCGATGAAGGAAATATGGAGAAATTTTTGAAGATTGAAAAGTTCACGATTCTGTCTCCATTTTTAGGAATTCATAAGGCTATAGCCTTACCAAAATTTCTAATTTATGCCATAATCGGGTATCTCTCGGAATGTGTTCCAACTTGAAATATGTAATCCTAACGTTGAGATATAACCGTTTCTTTCTTTAAATTAACCACAAAAAGCATGAAACGTCAATGATGACGTTATTAATAGTTTTAAAATATCAAAATGACCCCAACACGGTTTACGCTTCAAAGAACGAAGTGTATCTCTCCTTAAGCTTAAATAATTGTCACGTAACAATCTTCTTCACAAATTCAGACTTTACATATATCTGCACAATTTAGAATACGTAAAAAATATTGTTTTGAGATGAAATGAAGAGTCCTTAAAGTGTTTGATTATTATTGAATAAGGATGCCGATATTGTCCATAAGTAAGCCCTTGTCTTCGTTGAGAATGTCAAAAAAATCTCCTTTCTTATTGTTTTCTTGTTTGATTAGACATAATTTTTAAGCTCTATATAATTGTATTTTGAATGAGGATCTCGATGTAGGTAATATGGAGAAAATTTTTAATGATCGAAAAGTTCACGATTCTGTCTCCATTTTTATCAATTCATAAGGCTATAGGCTTACCAAAAGATCTTATTTATGCCAAAATCGGGTATCTCTAGAAATGTGTTCCAACTTGATACATGTAATCGTAACGTTGAGATATAACCATTTCTTTCTTTAAATTAACCACAAAAAGCATAAAACGTCAATGACGACGTCATTTATAGTGTTAACATATCAAAATGACCCCAACACGGTTTAGGCTTAAAAGAACGCAGTGTATCTCTTTTTTAGCTTTACTAATTGTCACGTAACAATCTTCTTAGCGAAAGTAGACTTTACAAATATCTGCAAAATTTAGAATGCATCAAAAGTATTGTTTTTAGATGAAATGAAGAGTCCTCAAAGTGTTTGTTTACTATTGAATAAGGATGTCGATATCGTCCATATGTAAGCCCTTGTCTTCGTTCAGAATGTCAAAAACACCTCCTTTATTATAATTTTTTTTTCTTGTGTAATAAGAGACAAATTTTGAGCTGTATATCATTGTATATCGAATGAGGATCTCGATGTATGTAATATGGAGAAGTTTTTTAATGATCGAATAGTTCACGATTCTGTCTCTATTTTTATGAATTCATAAGGCTATAGCCTTACCAAAATCTCTAATTTATGCCAAAGTCGGGTATCTCTAGGAATGTGTTCCAAGTTTATACATGAAATCTTAACGTTGAGATAAAACCGTTTCCTTTGTTTAAATTAAGCACAAAAAGCATGAAACGTTAATGATTACGTTATTAATAGTGTTAAAATATGAAAATGACCCAAACACGGTTACGCTTAAAAGAACGCAGTGTATCCCTCCTTTAGCTTAATTACCTGTCACGTAACAATCTTGTTAACGACCGTAGCCTTTACATATACCTGCACCATTTAGAATACGTAAAAAGTATTATTTTGAGATGAGATGAAGAGTCCTTAAAGTGTTTCTTTATTATTGAATAAGGATACCGATATCGTAGATATGTAAGCCCTTGTCTTCGTTCAGATTGTCGAAAAGATCTCCCTTGTTATTGTTTTCTTGTATAATTAAGGACAATGTTTGAGCTGTATATCATTGTATATCGAATGAGGATCTCGATGTAGGTAATATAGAGAATTTTTTTTAATGATCGAAAAATTTACGATTCTGTCTCCATTTTTAGTAATTCATAAGGCTATAGTCTTACCAAAAGATCTAATTTATACCAAAATCGAGTATCTCTCGGAATGTGTTCCAACTTGATATATGTAATTGTAACGTTGAGATACAACCGTTTCTTTCTTTAAATTAACCACAAAAAGTATGAAACGTGAATGATGACGTTATTAACAGATGTAAAATATCAAAATGATCCTAACACGGTTTACGCTTCAAAGAAGGCAGTGTATCTCTCCTTTAGCTTAACGTATTGTCACGTAACAATCTTCTTAACAAAGGCCAACTTTACATATATCTGCACAATTTAGAATACGTAAAAAAATATTGTTTTGAGATGAAATGAAAAGTCCTTGAAGTGTTTTTAATTATTATTGAATAAGGATGCCGATATTGCTCATACGTAAGCCCATGTCTTCGCTCAGCATGTCAAAAAAGTCTCCCTTGTTGTTTTCTTGTATAATTAAGGACAATTTTTGAGATGTATATGATTGTATATCGAATGAGGATCTCGATGTAGGTAATGTGGGAAAATTTGTTAATGATCGAAAAGTTCACGATTCTGTCTCCCTTTTTATTCATTCATAAGCTTATACCAAAATGTCTAATTTATGCCAATATCGGGTATCTCTCGGAATGTGTTCCAACTTGATATATGTAATCGTAATGTTGAGATGTAACCGTTTCTTTCTTCAAATTGACCACAAAAAGCATGAAACGTGAATGATGACGTCATTAATGATGTTAAAGTATCAAAATGATCCCAACACGGTTTACGCTTAAAAGAACGAAGTGTATCTCTCCTTAAGCTTAACTATTTGTCACGTAACAATCTTCTTAACGAAATTAGACTGTACATATATCTGCACAATTTAGAATACGTAATAAATATTGTTTTGAGATGAAATGAAGAGTCCTTAAAGTGTTTGTTTACTATTGAATAAGGATGTCGATATCGTCCATATGTAAGCCATTGTCTTCGTTGAGAATGTCAAAAACAACTCCCTTGTTATTGTTTTTTGTATAATTAGAGACAATTTTTGAGCTGTATATCATTGTATATCGAATGAAGATCTCGATGTAGGTAATATGGAGAAATTTGTGAATGATCGAAAAGTTCACGATTCTGTCTCTATTTTTATTCATTCATAAGGCTATAGCCTTACCAAAATCTCTAATTTATGCCAAAGTCGGGTATCTCTAGGAATGTGTTCCAAGTTTACATGAAATCTCAACGTTGAGATAAAACCGTTTCTTTGTTTAAATTAAGCACAAAAAGCATGAAACGTTAATGATTACGTTATTAATAGTGTTAAAATATGAAAATGACCCAAACACGGTTTACGCTTAAAAGAACGCAGTGTATCCCTCCTTTAGCTTAATTACCTGTCACGTAACAATCTTGTTAACGACTGTAGCCTTGACATATACCTGCACCATTTAGAATACGTAAAAAGTATTATTTTGAGATGAAATGAAGAGTCCTTAAAGTGTTTGTTTACTATTGAATAAGGATACCGATATCGTAGATATGTAAGCCCTTGTCTTCGTTCAGATTGTCAAAATCATCTCCCTTGTTATTGTTTTCTGGTATAGTTAGAAACAATGTTTAAGCTCTACATCATTGTATTTTGAATGAATATATCGATGTAGATAATATGGAGAAAACTTTTAATGATCGAAAAATTCACGATTCTGTCTAGATTTTTATTAATTCATAAGGCTATAACCTTAACAAAATATATAATTTCTGCCAAAATCGGGTATCTCTCGGAATGTGTTCCAACTTGACACATATAATCGTAACGTTGAGATATAACCGATTCTTTCTTTAAATTATCCACAAAAAGCATGAAACGTGAATGATGACGTCATTAATAGTCAAAAACATCAAAACGATCCCAACACGGTTTACGCTTAAAAGAACGCAGTGTATCTCTCCTTTAGAGTCACTAATTGTCACGCAATAATCTTCTTAACAAAGGCAGACTTTACATATATCTGCACAATTTAGAATACTTAAAAATATTGTTTTGAGATGAAATGAAGAGTCCTTAAAGTGTTTGTTTACCTTTGAATAAGGATTCCGATATCGTCCATGTGTAAGCCCTTGTCTTCGTTCTGAATGTCAAAAACATCTCACTTGTTATTGTTTTCTTCTAGAATTAGAGACAATTTTTCAGGTGTATATGATTGTATATCGAATGAGGATCTCGATGTATGTAATGTGGAGAAATTTGTTTTCGATCATTCACAAATTTCTCCACATTACCTACATCGAGATCCACATTTCATATACAATGATATAGAGCTCAAAAATCGTCTCAAATTATACAAGAAAACAATAACAAGGGAGCTGTTTTTGACATTCTCAACAAAGACAAATACTTACATATAGACGATATCGGCATCCTTATTTAATAGTAAACAAACACTTTAAGGACTCTTCATTTCATCTGAAAACAATATTTTTTACGTATTCTAAATGGTGCAGATATATGTAAAGGCTACAGTCGTTAAGAAGGTTGTTACGTGACAATTAGTGATGCTAAAGGAGAGATACACTTCGTTCTTTTAAGCTTAAACCGTGTTGGGGTCATTTTCATATTTTAACACTATTAATGACGTCATCATTGACGTTTCATTCTTCTTGTGGTTAATTTAAAGAAGCAAAGGTTATATCTCAACGTTATGATTTCATGTATCAAGTTGGAACACATTCCGAGAGATACCCGATTTTGGCATAAATTAGACCTTTTGGTATAACCTTATGAATTAATAAAAATGGAGACAGAATCGTGAACTTTTCGATCATTCATAAATTTCTCCACATTACCTACATCGAGATCATCATTCGATATACAATGATATCCATCTCAAAAATTGTCCTTAATTATACAAGAAAAGAACAAGGGAGACTTTTTTGACATTCTTAAAAGAACGCAGTGTATCTCTACTTTAGCTACTAATTGTCACGTAACAATCTTCGTAACGAAAGTCGACTTTACATACATCTGCACAATTTAGAATACGTGAAAAATATTGTTTTGAGATGAAATGAAGAGTCCTTAAAGTGTTTGTTTACTATTGAATAAGGATGCCGATATCGTCCATGTGTAAGCCCTTGTCTTCGTTAAGAATGTCAAAATCATCTCCCTTGTTATTGTTTTCTTTTATAATTAGAAACAATGTTTACGCTCTACATCATTGTATTTTGAATGAATATATCGATGTAGATAATATGGAGAAAACTTTTAATGATCGAAAAGTTCACGATTCTGTCTCCATTTTTATTAATTCATAAGGCTATAGCCTTACCAAAATATCCAATTTATGCCAAAATCGGGTATCTCTCGGAAGGTCGTCAAACTTGATCAATGTAATCGTAACGTTGAGATATAACCGTTTCTTTCTTTAAAATAACACAAAAAGCATGAAACGTCAATGATGACGTCATTAATAGAAATAAAATATCAAACTGACCAAGAAAACGGTTTACGCTTAAAGGAATGCAGTGTATCTCTACTTTAGCTTAACTAATTGTCACGTAACAATCATTTTAACGAACGGAGACTTTACATATATCTGCACAATTAAGAATACGTAAAAAAAATATTGTTTTGAGATGAAATGAAGAGTCCTTAAAGTGTTTGTTTACTATTGAATAAGGATGCCGATATCGTCCATATGTAAGCCCTTGTCTTCGTTCAGAATGTCAAAAACATCTAGCTTGTTATTGTTTTTTGTTTGTATAATTAGAGACAATTTTTGAACTTTATATAATTATATATCGAATGAGGATCTCGATGAAGGTAATATGGAGAAATTTTTTAATGATCGAAAAGTTCACGATTCTGTCTCCATTTTTATTAATTCATAAGGCTATCGAATTACCAAAATGTCTAATTTCTGCCAAAATCGGGTATCTCTCGGAAGGTCTTCAAATTTAATACACGTAATCGTAACGTTGAGATATAACCGTTTCTTTCTTTAAATTAACCACAAAAAGCATGAAACGTCAATGATGACGTCATTAATAGTGTGAAAATGTTAAACTGACCAAAAAAACGGTTTACGCTCATACGAACGCAATGTATCTTTCCTTTAGCTTCAGTATTGCCACATAACAATGTTTTAACGAAAGTAGACTTTACATATATCTGAAAAATTTAGAATACGTAAAAAAATATTGTTTTGAGATAAAATGAAGAGCCCTTAAAGTGTTTGTTTACTATTGAATAAGGATGCCGATATCGTCCATATGTAAGCCCTTTTCTTCGTTCAGAATGTCAAAAACATCTCCCTTGTTATTGTTTTCTTGTATAATTAAGGACAACTTTTGAGCTGTATATCATTGTATATCGAATGAGGATCTCGATGTAGGTATTTTTTTATAATCGAAAAGTTCTCGGTTCTGTCTCCATTTTTATGAATTCGTAAGGCTATAGCCGTACCAAAATATCTAATTTATGCCAAGATCGGGTATCTCTCGGAAAGTGCTAAAACTTGATATGTAATCGTAACGATGAGATATAACCGTTTCTTTCTTTAAATTAACCACAAAGAGCATGAAACGTCAATGATGACGTCATTAATAGTGTGAAAATGTTAAACTGACCAAAAAAACGGTTTACGCTCATACGAACGCAATGTATCTCTCCTTTAGCTTTGGTAATTGTCACCTAACAGTCTTTTTAACGAACGGAGACTTTACATATGTCTGCACAATTTAGAATACGTAAGAAATATTGTTTTGAGATGAAATGAAGAGTCCTTAAAGTGTTTGTTTACTGTTGATTAAGGATGTCGATATCGTCCATATGTAAGCCCTTGTCTTCGTTCAGAATGTCAAAAACATCTCCCTAATTGTTATTGTTTTCTTGTATAATTAGAGACAATTTTTCAGCTGTATTTCATTGTATATCGAATGGGGATTTCGATGAAGGTAATATGGAGAAATTTTTTAATGATCGAAAAGTTCACGATTCTGTCTCCATTTTTATTAATTCATAAGGCTATCGAGTTACCAAAATGTCTAATTTATGCCAAAATCGGGTATCTCTCGGAAGGTCTTCAAACTTGATGCATCTAATCGTAACGTTGAGATATAACCGTTTCTTGCTTTAAATTAACCACAAAAAGCATGAAACGTCAATGATGACGTCATTAATTGAAATAAAATATAAAAATGACCCCAACACGGTTTACGCTTCAAAGGACTCAGTGTATGTCTCCTTTAGCGTAACTAATTGTCACGTAACAATCTTTTTAACGAACCGAGACTTTACATATATCTGCACAATTTGGAATACGTAAAAAATATTGTTTTGAGAAAAATCGAAGAGTCCTTAATGTGTTTGTTTACTATTGAGTAAGGATGCCGATATCGTCGATTTGTAAGCTTTTGTCTTCGTTCAGAATGTCAAAAACATCTCCCTTGTTATTGTTTTTTTGTATAATTAAGGACCATTTTTGAGCTGTATATCATTGTATATCGAATGAGGATCTCGATGTCGGTAATATGGAGAACATTTTTAATGATTGAAAAATTCATGATTCTGTCTCTATTTTTATTTGTTCATGAGGCTATACAGAGGCTTACAAAAATGTCTTATTCATGCCAAAATCGCGTATCTCTCGGAATGTGTTCCAACTTGCAATATGTATTCCTAACGTTGAGATATAATCGTTTCTTTCTGTAAATTTAGCTGATAAAGCATAAGACGTAACTTATGACGTCATTAAACGTTACACAATCAGAATAACCCAAACATAGTTTCCATTGAAAGAACTCGCTATATCTTTTATTTAGCTTAACTAACCGCCACGTAACAATCTCTTGATGTAAGCAGTCTTTAAATATATTTTAACCATTTAGAATACGTGAGAAAAATCTTTGTTTTGAGATGAAAAGAAAAGAGTCCTTAAATTGTGCGTTTACTGTTGAATAAGGATGCTGATATCGTCCATATGTAAATCCTTTTCTTCGACGCTTAAAATGTCAAAAACATGTCGATTGTTATTGTTTTCTTGTTGGATTAGAGAATATTTTTGAACTATACATCATTATATATCGAATAAGAATTTTGATGTAGGTATAATAGAGAATTTTGTAATCATCAAAAAGTCTTGATTCTGCCTCTATTTTGATTAATTCATAATGCTATAGCTTTACCAAAATGTCTAATTCATGCGAAAATCTTCTATGTTTTAGATTGTGTTACTTTCCTTGAAATCTTGTCATAGAACAATTTCTTTGAAAAGAGCAACGTTTAAATATACTTTTTTCTTGTAGGAAACGTCAAAACTATTTACTTTGAAATGAAATTAGATGCTTTACAAAGTATGTATGTTTGTCTGTGGAATAAGGACGGCGATATCTTTTATACGTTTTCTTCCGGATTCGTCGTTAAAACTGACTACTAACATGTACTTGTAAAATGTGTTTTTTAATGAATTCTTGAGAGAATGGTTAACTCTGCTTCATATAATATCGATTGATTAACTCAATTTAAGCGATATTTAACACATTTATAATGATCGAAAAATTCATTAATTTACCTTTATTTTTAAAAATCCACTAGGCTATACCCTTACCAAGACATCAGAATTTGGTGAAAACCGACTAGGATCTTTTGTTGGTTTAACCTTAGAAATTCTATTTCCAACATTGGAGATATAACCGTCCCATCAGTGTGAAAGACAAAATGCATAAAACGTTGTTGATGTCATCATTAATCTCATTA
This sequence comes from Stichopus chloronotus, assembly GCA_021234535.1. NCBI lineage: Eukaryota > Metazoa > Echinodermata > Holothuroidea > Aspidochirotida > Stichopodidae > Stichopus > Stichopus chloronotus. The sequence continues at coordinate 17,698,133 of CM037829.1, read as the reverse complement.
AAATATCATAAAAACCCCAATATCGTATTCTTGAACAGAATGTACTATGATCTATGAATGAGCGACGTTTAAACGTACATCACCTTGTAAAAAAGGTCAGAAATAATTATTTTAAGACAAAATGTAGAGTCCTTTTAATATTTTGCTATTAGGTAAGGATAAGGATATCTTGCATACATTCGTCTTTTGTTTGTTAAGAATGTATACAAAAAAATTATGTTTCCTGTTAAATTAGAGACAATTTCGAACACTGCATCATTTCATGTTGATTTAGGATCTCTATTTATGCGATATTCAAGACTTGTGTAATGACAGAAAAAAATTCGTTAATTTGCGTCTACTTTTTACTAATCCATAAGTTTTAACTTTAACAAAGATGTCAGAGCTATTGCAAAATTACTACGTTCTTTAATTTTGTTTTTAAACTTCGAAATTCTATTTATAACGTTGAGACATAACTGTCTTATCAGTTTGAAGAGCTTTCAAAATGCCTAGAATGTAGTTGATGACGTACTAAACAACCAATAATAGATCATAATGATTCCAACATCGTTGACATGTAAAAAGTGTCACCTATCTTACTTTCAGCTCGAAGTACTCTCACAGAGCATTCTTCTCGAGATGAGCAGCATGTAAACATACCTCCACCTTGTAGGAAACGTCAAAGTAATTATTCTGACAGAAAGTCAGAGGCATCTTGAAATATTTATCTACTTTTTCCTTAAATAAGGATGCTGTGACTTTGTTCATGATCACTTAACACATCAATTTGCCTCAATTAATTATCCATAGGGTTTTAGCATTAGCAAAATGTCATAATTATGTCCATATGTTTAAATCGGACTTATCACTCGTATTATTTCTAATGTTGAGATAAAACTGCGTGATGACTGCGAAGAACCGACAACATGCGAAAAAGTCAAGATGTCATCACTGTTAAGATATCATATCAACCCTAACATTGTTTACACTTGGAAAAAAATCTACAGCAATCTTAATTTTAGCTCAACGGTTATTGTCACAGATCAATCGTGGTAAAATAAGAATAGCTTCATCTAGTAGAAAACGTGAAAGTTATTACTTTGAGATGAAATCAGGAGAGTTTCGAAATATTAAGTTATTTTATCGAAGAAAGATGGTGTTATTTGACATAAATTCCTCCCCTTATTTTGTTCCGAATGTCAAAATAATTTCAATGATTTTTAAGCCCTTTTAGTGCTAAATTGTAATAAATGCTTGCATTTTTCATAGATTTAACACCTAAGATATGTAGTATTCATTTAAAGAACAATAAGTCCATCAATTTGTTTCTTTTTACTGGTAAATAAAATACAAGGCAGAATACGGAACACTCACAATTAGCCCAAAATCAACCTGATTCTCGAACATGTTCGAACTCCGATGATGTATTTCCGATTTTGAGGTAGCAACGTCCCTTGTTTGCGAAGAACCCTCCAACCTAAAGCTGAAAACTTAGTCGACAATGTCAACAACAGAATTAAAATATTAGAATATCCCTACGTTGTTTACACTTAATAGAATGTGCCGTGTCCTACACAATAATCTCCCTGGGGTAAGATACGTTTAAACAGACTTCTACCTAATATAGAGCATCACGAGCAGTCAGTTTGAGATGAAACCACAGGCTTCTTAACGTATATTTGTTTATTTTATACCGCCTAAGTATGTCGGCCACCTAAACAAAAAAACAAAAACATTTAAAATCACGTAGATAACTTCAAACATTTCTGAGTTTTCGTGATCAGCCAGTCCTCAGATGATATCATACACGTTTACCCATTCTGGAGTGAACACATTATGGTATGTCTGGAAATCATCACGTCATGTTCTAAAAAGAAGGAAAAGGTCTTCCCGAGACATGATTTTAGTACATTACAAAAATCTGTTAGGACTAGGTGCAGTTAGTCAGACAGCGAGTCGTATTGTTCATGGAGATGAAGATGGCCCTCATGCAGGAGAAACAAAGAGGGGTAGTAAGCACTAGCTTTGCAATATGTAATTATGGCATGAATAAAAACAAAAGTAGGAGTAATATTGTTTTACTTACATGGCACTATTAAGTTTTAATTATAGCGTCATCCTATACAGTGGCACACCTGCAATAAATCTAACATGTCAAACCACTCTCTGAGCAATAAATTCAATCAGTTTTTTTTTTTATATTTTGCTTTTAATATATTACAAATTAGCTTATGGAAATTACATTCAACGTCAATTGTTCGTCTAATTACAGTTACGTTATACTATTTCAGGTTCAGAACACTATTTGATATAGTAAGTTTGAAAGGATGGTCTATCCACAAATATAGCTTTGATATGTTAAAGAGGAAGTAAATCTGACCATTTTAGTGAAACTACCAGTCAATTCCCATGTGTGGTTCCCGAGATATGAGCAGTTGAAGTTGCAACACTTGTTACTGACAGTTAACTTGAAGCAAGCAGGAGTGATGTCATTTTCCCACATTAATAAAGTATTTTATGTTTTTCAATAAAATATACACCAAATTTAATTCTTCAATATATTGGGATATCATAACGTGAATGTTAGAGGGGTATGAGAGTTTTGTGACCTTCACGTAACCAGTATGTAGGCTGATCACCTGCTGACTTCAAGGTCAACATAATAAATTTAAAAATGAAGAAAACAAAAGACTCCTTAGCAATGTGAAGAGATGATGTCACTCCTGTTTGCTTCAAGTTCCCAGTTGGTAGCAAAGGGGGTAACTTCAACTGATAAAATCGTGAGAACCATGCATGAGAACTGAATGGAAGTTTTACTATAAGGGTCAGATTTACTTACTCTTAAACATATCAAAGCTAAATTTCTGGCTGTACTATCCTTTTAAACAAAAATCATGCAACTGCTTTAAGTGTAGAACTTTAATTAGAAAACTTATAGCTGATTTGAGTGTAGCCCCACTGGCTATAGGCTAACTGCGGTCAAGTTCAGTACAACTTGTACAACTTATACATTTGATCTTATTCTGCAATATTTTTTCAAAGTTTGTTCAAAAGACCCCACACTACTAGTTTCAGTCAACTATATATTAGTCTACTATATGCACCAGAGACTATGCTTTGTAGTACACAGGGTAAATGCCATAAAATTAGGTAAGGCTTTGTTATTCAGTTGATCGATTCACAGAATATATTCAACATACACAAGACAGTCACTGTAAACATCTGTATATGGAGTATTGATGCTGGTTATCGTGAACAATATTTCCAAAATGATTATTTTCTCTGCCTAAAAAGCGTGTTTGTTACCATAGAGTCACAATTTAACATGAGAAACCAAACGACTACTTGCTACATTCATTAAATCTAGTGACATGCCTTTTGTAAGCCCTTCATTGTCGTCGGCCTATCTCTGAAAACAAGTGAAAGTACCATGTGCACTGATCTGAATGTGAAATAGAGATTGTAATGTAACACTCTATGAACAGTTATTGTCCAACGTAGGTTTAGAAAAATCGTCATTTTTAAATACAAAGATTTCAATGTAATTTACCTAAAATATCACAATATACTGCACTAATTTTAGTCTAAGAACCCTAGTAACTATTCAAGGATTTCAAAAGGGAAACACCCCTGCCGTTATTTACACCATTTCCCATTTACACCCACCATAATTCTGACTTTACTAATCTATTGGATTTTGTCCCCAGTTAATTAACTACTGGGTACGCTACTGGCGCGGTATCCCTGATACTCAGACAGAGGGTATTAGTCTGGTGACACTGGGAACAAGTGCCCGCCAACATTTCTTTTTCTCCCCAGAATAACAAAATGTGCCCTCCTGGTAAATATAATGTGCCTCTTTGAAGAACTGTATTTTGGATATCTTCAGCCTTTTTGTTAATTTTTGCTTTTCTTTTATATTTTTCAAACTGAAGAAAAATATATGTAACAAGCCTAGCTACAAGGCATGCAGACAATAGCTATGGTTTTTACTCCTTGTACAAATTCTGGATGTCAATTAATGAACGCCTACATCAATAAAATCCGACACTGTGATAAATGGTCGGCGGATTATTCAGTTTGTGTCGAATCACCTTAGCATAAGATTTCGTTTACTTTTTAAATTCCCCTTAACAGTTCTGACTGGTATTGTTATGCTTCTGCAAATAGTATTAGAAATGAGGGAAGAGCGCTTACTTGTTTCAAAGAACGCCACAAGTGTATTGAGAACCTTAGGAAAACGATTAATCAAAGCATAACTCGAGAAGTCAGATATCAGATGTAAATTATTTTAGCGCAGGAAATCATAATATCGAAATTATTTCAATACTAATATTTCTATACCCTTTATGAATACGTTTATGCTTTACTGCAATTATGTAGTCATTTAAGCATTATCAGACTGACGTGGCTGTACTATTACTAAGGTTATACCGTATATTTCATTGAAGTCTTATTACTAAATTTCTTTTAACTTTTGAATTATCAAGGAAATGAAAAGTTTAGACAGGAATCCAATAGATTTTAAATATTATAAAATTTTCGAACTTGCTTGTAAATTGTCCATACACCATATCGCGGCAAGCTTATAGCCTGTTGCATATTAATAGTTGTAGTCTTTGGAAGGACCATGAACAAATTAAAAATATCGGCCTACTCTGTTATTGCATTTTCCACGTTGTCCACGTATCTGACACTAAGCGAATGTCTAATACTCCTTTGCAAATGTTAAAAATAAAACATTATGACATTGATAATACTGAGTTGGAAGGGAAAAGAGGTGCTAAAATAAAGAACAATATTATAATTGATGTGTTTTATCGCTCTCGTACGAGCAGTATACCTGTTTTCATCCATAATATTTCTGTCATGGGAGATACGTTAAGTGACATACAAAAACTGCGTACTTACTGAGAGTTTTAATGTTAATCGCTGAAATATGATACTGACCTTAATTCTTGCAGGTCTCTTGACATGTTATGTTCTTCGTCATTTTTGCCAACTCGAATCACATCGGAATCAGCAACCCATCTTGACAATATTTCTTTCGTAATTTTCATAATAGGTCCATGGTAATTACCAATCGTTTAGTCAAAAATAAACACAAGCCAGCTGTGTGATACCTTAAATTTACACTACTGACATACTGATGGATATTTGTAACTGTTTCTCTAAGAATGTTCTTCGTTGTTTCTTGTGTGTGTGTGTGCCTGAGTATCTTTTCCCTTTTTTTTTCTTCCGTTATTTGTGTTTCAATAATGTAGTTAGCGTCAAAGACTTCTACAAGCCCTCACAGTATCCTCTGGTAAATAAAAGAGTGAATGACCATATCAAAGTAATTCAAGAATCGAAGGTCCATTGATGGCATTTCTTTCATTCTCTAAACTCTCAAGCCTTCTCTCATCATTTGTTTTTAACTTTTATCAACCCTAGACCGACCGTCGCCTTGCGTGTTTCATAAGACGTCGTCGTTTGGAACGCCCGATGTGAAATAATCTTGTCATGATTCTTAATGTGTTGCAGATGGACAGAAAACCGGCACGTGATACTTTGCATTTTAAGTAGGATTGTATGTGGCGAATTGTGACGATTACCGTTTACATAATAAGACTCGTATTGTCGATAATGTTGTTTAACTTGGTTAACGACATAATGCAAAATGAGAAACGAAGCTAGCCAGAGAGTTGTAGAGGCGGAAAAGCAGATGTCCCGTCAATTTCAGCGAGGGGGGGGGGGGGGCGGGAGCATTGAGATGATAATGATCCTCCTCTATGTTTGAAACGGTATGATCAAAAGAAGAGTTTTCTCTCTCTTTCCCGGGGATTTAGTGCTGGTATCGAATGTATTCTATCTGTTCATATAAAAGAGAAAGAAAAGTAAATTTCAGCAAGAAAGACACGTCTCATGTGAGGCCATGGTTTTCAAAAGCTTTCGTCACTGACTGTAAGTCGTAAGATATTGTTACTTAAATTACATCACTGTAAAGTGTCGCTTATTTAAAAACAATATTTTTACAAAGAATGTAACTCAATTGTTGATCATATATCACGGTACTGTAACATTTTATGCGGTGTTCCGCACAGGATCTATATATTCTAGCGCCTCTCTTATTTCTTATTTACATTTATGATCTCCCGAATTGCTCAAATGAGTTATCCTTCTCTCTCCTTGCAGACAATCCCTGTAGTATTCTGGTTCGACACAACGATCCGACAGGTAGGCCTAATCTTTTTTTATTATAATTCTTTGACTTTACCAAACTGTCTAATTTATGCCAAAAGCGTCTATCTTTCCCACTGTTTTTGAACTTCAAATATGTATTTCTAACCCTGAGATATAATAGTCGATTTGTGTGAAGAAACTACATAAAGGCTTTGACGTAAGTGATGGCGTCAGTAAAATCATTAAAATATGAATATAACCCCATTATGACTAACACTGAAAAGAATGTACCATATCTTAATTTTAGTTTAAACTACTCTTATGTAACAATCTTCTTGGCGCTAGCAACCTTTCAATGCACTTCTACCTTCACGAAAACTTGATTTTTTTTTTATTAAATCAGAATTGCATGACATATTCAAGGTTTTGTAAAGACGGTGTTCTATGCTTGAATACTTATAGTATATGGTATCAGTTGATTAAACAGGTTTATCGAGTTTCTCACTTAAAAAGTCAATAAACTTGGTTCATCTCAACTTGATTAAAATTGTTTATCAATTTAGTAAACTTGGAATTTCGAATTATTGATGCGATCCGATTTTATTTTACGATTTCGTTGGACTGTTTTTATATGTTTGCCTTTAAGTTGATGACACACTCACCACTGGGTGGCTCAAAATGTAGAATGTAGAATACACAAAGCTAGCCCCCAAATGTTCTATCAGTGTCTCATACTCTTGAATGAATGTAGAACACGAAATTAATATCATTTATGTCTCTTTTCCTCGTCAACATAAATCATGTCGTTATAGTCGTGAATTGTAAACAATGAATTATCTGCCACAACTAACAATATACCACCACCACCCTTGCACCCACAATCCTGTGACCGTTTCAGGCGCTTTTTCACTTGTATCATGTATTTGAGGCTCTAATACTGGAAAAAAAAATGATGTCTTAGAATGTGTTTCACCACATTAGAACCCAATTTAAAACGATGGGTTTACAAGATTAAAAGTATGCTAATAACGTAACAAAAGACACAAGGTTCAATCTAGTCTACGGACTGGGTCGTTCGTTTGGGGTTCGATTTGCAAAGCGGGATTTCTTAATTAGAGATACTTTTGAGCTGTATATCATTGTAATATATCGAATGAGGATCTCAATGTAGGTAATATGGGAAAAAAATGTAATGATCGAAAAATTCATGATTCAATCGTAATTCGTTGTCCTTGTTTAGAATGTCAACTACATGGAACATGTTATTGTTTTCTTATTTGTTTAAAGACAATTTTGAGCTATATATCATTACACAACGAAGGAGAATCTCAATTAAGGTAATATGGAAAAAAAATATTTGCCAAAAAAAAAATGAAATTACTGTTGAGATATAAACTTATCTTTGTTTAAATTAACCACAGAAATCATACATCGTAACAGATGACGTCATTAAAAGAGTTATATCATTAGAATAACCCCAACACGGTCTACATTTAAAGAATACGCTATATCTTTTATTTAGCTTAACTAATTGTCACGTAACAATCTTCTTGATGTAAGCAGACTTTGAATATATTTGCACCATTTAGAATACATGAAAAAATTATTTTGAGATGAAATGAAGAGTCCTTAAAGTGTGTGTTTACTATTGAATAAGGATGCCGATATCGTCCATATGTAAGCCTTTGTCTTCGCTCAGAATGTCAAAAATATCTCCCTTGTTATTGTTTTCTTGTATAATTAGAGACAATTTTTGAATTGTATGTCATTACATATCAAAAGCCAAAATCAAATGCTAAAATTGTCGAAAAGTGGTCCAACTTAAAATATTTATTCTGAGCGTTGACATATAACCGTTTCTTTGTTTAAATGAACAACAGAAAGCAAAAAAGGTAACTGATGACGTTATTAAAAGAGTTAAAATATCAGAATAACCCCAACACGATTTACATTTAAAAGAACACGCTATATCTTTTATTCAGCTTAACTAATTATCAAGTATCAATCTTCTTGTTGTAAGCAGACTTTAAATATACCTACAACATTTAGAATACGTGAAAAATAATTATTTTGACATGAAATGAAGAGTCCTTAAAGTGTGTGATAACTATTGAATAAGGATGCCGGTATCGTCCACATGTAGGCCCTTGTCTTCGTTCAGAATGTCAAAAAAATGTCGATTGTTATTGTTGTCGTGTGTAATTAGAGACAATTTGTGAGATGTATATCATTGTATATCGAAAGAGGATCTTGATGTAGCTAATATGGAGAAATTTTTAATGATCGAAAAGTTCACGATTCTGTCTCCATTTTTATTAATTCATAAGGCTATAGCCGTATCAAAATGTCTAATTTATGCCAAAATCGAGAATCTCTCGGATTCTTCCAACTTGATAGAGGTAATCGTAACGTTGAGATATAACCGTTTCTTTCTTTAAATTAACCTCAAAAAGCATGAAACGTGAATGATGACGTCATTAATAGTTTAAAAATATCAAAATGACCCCAACAGGGTTTACGCTTAAAAGAAAGCAGTGTGTCTCTCATTTAGCTTAACTAATTGTCATTTAACAATCTTCTTAACGAAAGGAGACTTTGCAATTTATCTGCAAAATTTAGAATACGTAAAAAGATATTGTTTTGAGATGAAATGAAGAGTCCTTAAAGTGTTTGTTTACTATTGAATAAGGATGCCGATATCGTCCGTATGTAAGCCCTTGTCTTCGTTCAGAATGTCAAAAACATCTCCCTTGTTATTGTTTTCTTGTATAATTAGAGACAATTTTTGGGCTGTATATCGGTGTATATCGAATGAGGATCACGATGTAGGAAATATGGAGAAATTTTTTTTATAATCGAAAAGTTCACTATTCTGTCTCCATTTTTATTCATTCATAAGGCTATAGCCTTACCAAAATGTCTAATTTATGCAAAAATCGGGTATCTGTCTTAATGTGTTCCAACTTGATGTTGGTAATGGTGACGTTGACATAAAACCGTTTCTTTCTTTAAATTAACCACAAAAAGCATGAAACTTGAATGATGACGTAATTAATAGAGTTAAAATATCAAAATGACCCCAACACGGGTTTACGCTTAAAACAACGCAGTGTATCTCTCCTTTAGCTTAACTAAGTGACACGTAACAATGTTCTTAACAAATATAGCCTTTACATATATCTGCAAAACTTAGAATAGGTAAAAAAATATTGTTTTGAGATGAAATGAAGAGTCCTTAAAGTGTTTGTTTACTATTGAATAAGGATGCCGATATCGTCTATATGTAAGTATTTGTCTTTGTTGAGAATGTCAAAAACAGCTCCCTGCTTATTGTTTTCTCGTATAATTTGAGACGATTTTTGAGCTCTATATCATTGTATATGAAATGAGGATCTCGATGTAGGTAATATGGAGAAATTTTTTAATGATCGAAAAGTTCACGATTCTGTCTCCATTTTTATTAATTCATAAGGCTATAGCCTTACCTAAATGTCTAATTTATGCCAAAATCGGGAATCTCTCGGAACGTGTTATAACTTGATATATGTAATCGTGACGTTGAGATATAACCTGATCTTTCTTTAAATTGACCACAAAAAAGAATAAAACGTTAATGATGACGTCATTAATAGTGTTAAAATATCAGAATGATCCCAACACGGTTTACACTTAAAAGTACGCAGTGTATCTCTCCTTTAGCTTAACTAATTGTCACGTAACAATCTTCTTAACAAACGCAGACGTTACATACATCTGCACCATTTAGAATGCGTAAAAAATATTGTTTTGAGATGAAATGAAGAGTCCTTAAAGTGTTTGTTTACCTTTGAATAACAATGCCAATATCGTCCATGTGTAAGCCCTTGTCTTCGTTAAGAATGTCAAAAACATCTTCCTTGTTATTGTTTTCTTGTATACTAGAGACAATACTTCAGCTATATATAATTGTATATCGAATGAGGATTATGATGTAGGTAATATGGAGAAATTTTTAATAATCGAACAGCTCACGATTCTGTCTCTGTTTTCATCAATTCATCGGGCTATAACCTTACCAAAATGTCTAATTCATGCCAAAATCGGGTATCTCTCGGAAGGTCTTCAAACTTGATGCATGTAATCGTAACGTTGAGATGTAACCGTTTCTTTCTTTAAATTAACCACAAAGAGAATGAAACGTCAATGATGACGTCATTAATAGAAATAAAATATCAAAATGACCCCAGCATGGTTTACGCCTAAAAGAACGCAGTGTATCTCTCCTTAAGCGTCACTAATTGTCACGTAACAACCTTCTTAACGAAAGTAGACTTTACATATATCTGCACAATTTAGAATACGTAAAAAATATTGTTTTGAGATGAAATGAAGAGTCCTTAAAGTGTTTGTTTACTATTGAATAAGGATGCCGATATCGTCCATATGTAAGCCCTTGTTTTCTTTAAGAATGTCAAAAACATCTCCCTTGTTATTGTTTTCTTGTATAATTAGAGACAAACTTTGGGCTGTATATCATTGTATATGGAATGAGGATCTCGATGTAGGTAATATGGAGAAAATTTTTAACGATCGAAAAGTTCACGATTCTGTCTCCATTTTAATTAATTCATAAGGCTATAGCCTTACCACAATATGTTATTTATACCAAAATCGGGTATCTCTAGGAATGTGTTCGAACTTGATACATGTAATCGTAACGTTGAGATATAACCGTTTCTTACTTTAAATTAACAACGAAAAGCATGACACGTCAATAATGGCGTCATTAATAGTGTTAAAATATCAAAATGACCCCAACACGATTTACCCTTAAAAGAACGCAGTGTATCTCTGTTTTAGCTCAACTAATTGTTACGGAACAACCTTCCTAACGAAAGTAGACTTTACATATATCTGCAAAATTTAGAATACATCAAAAGTACTGTTTTGAGATGAAATAAATATTGATTAAAGTGTTTGTTCACTTTTGAATAACGATGCCGATATCGTCCATATGTTAGCCCTGGTCTTCGTTCAGAATGTCAAAAACATCTCCCTTGTTATTGTTTTCTTGTATACCTAGAGACAATTTGTGAGTTGTATATCACAGTATATCGAATGAGGATTTCGATGTAGGTAATATGGAGAAATTTTTTAATGATAGAAAAGTTTCCGGTTTTGTTTCTATTTTTATTAATTTATAAGGCTGTAGCCTTACCAAAATATCTAATTTATACTAAAATCAGGTATCTCTCGGAATGTGTTCCAACTTGATACATGTACTCGTAGCGTTTAGGTATAACCATTTCTTTCTTTAAATTAACCACAAAAAGAATGAAACGTCAATGATGACGTTATTAATAGTCGAACTCATCAAAATGATCCCAACACGGTTTACGCTTAAAAGAACGCAGTGTATCTCTCCTTTAGCGTCACTAATAGTCACGTAACAATCTTTTTAACGAAAATAGACTTTACATATATCTGCAAAATTTAGAATACGTACAAAATATTGTTTTGAGATGAAATGAAGAGTCCTTAAAGTGTGTGTTTACTATTGAATAAGGATGCCGATATCGTCCATATGTAAGCCCTTGTCTTCGCTCAGAATGTCAAAAATATCTCCCTTGTTATTGTTTTCTTGTGTAATGAGAGACAATTTTTGAGCTGTATATCACTATATATCGAATGAGGATCTCGATGAAGGTAATATGTAGAAAGTTTGTAATGATCGAAAAGTTCACTATTCTGTCTCCATTTTTATTAATTCATAAGACTATAGCCTTACCAAAATGTCTAATTTATGCCAAGTGTTACGGGATAAGAAATGAAAGAACTCAGATCCCGGCAGGAAGGTTTTGAGGTTGTCAGTACAAGACGAAAGAGAAGATAGGCAATTTGAAGTAATATCAATATTATTATATATTGATTCTAAATCTAACTCTACCTTCAAGGATATGTACAAAAATGAATACACAATTATAATACAAATGAGAACAATATACAAACGATCTTAAGGCGCCAGATAAAATATGAAATTAAACTTATCTCATAACTGGTCGACCGAAGACGTTGATACTTCCGTTGACGTCACTTCTCAAATCAACGCGGCGCGGAAGATGAACGAGAACTTCAATAGCCGGATCGCGATGAGAGTTAATAAAGCGGAGCGTCAGCCACATAATACAGAATAAACGAGATGTCCAAAGTATGAAACGATCCTGAGTAGGAATGGGACATCGGGGAACTGCCAGTTACAAACAGCAGGTGAACACCAGTTAAAGGATGGTGTAAAACGGTCGGTACCCCAGTCTTCACGGGAACAACGTTACTGCAAAACTCGTCATGGAACCGATGATATCAAGGATCCACAAATAAAGAAAGTGGAGTTGAGACACTGTAGTGTGTAGTTGAATAACACCCGGAATAAGGTAATAGAAATCCACAAGTAAAGAACGTGGGTTTCGTGAATAAAATCCACCGTATTGAAATAACGAGGATATGAATGAAGGTAACGAGAACTGTGAGAGAGCTAAAGGTGAGAGGCGAAACTCTGCTCACAAACCAACAAAACTTCCGTGATATAACCATTTCTTTCTTTAAATTAACCACAAACAGCATGAAACGTCAATAATGACGTCATTAATAGTGTTGAAATATCAAAAGTACCCCAACACGGTTTACGCTTAAAAGAACGCAGTGTATCTCTCCTTTAGCTGAACTAATTGACACGTAACAATCTTTTTAAAGAAAGTAGACGTTACATATATCTGCACAATTTTAAATACGTAAAAAATATTGTTTTGAGATGAAATGAAGAGTCCTTAAAGTGTGTGTTTACTATTGAATAAGGATGTCCATATCGTCCATATGTAAGCCCTTGTCTTCGTTCAGAATGTCAAAAACATCTCCCTTGTTATTGTTTTCTTGTATAATTAGAGACAATTTTTGAGCTGTATTTGATTGTACATTGAATGAGGATTTCGATGTAGGTAATATGGAGAAATTTTTTAATGATCGAAAAGTTCACGATTCTGTCTCCATTTTTATTAATTCATAAGGCTATAGCCTTACCAAAATGTCTAATTTATACCAAGATCGGGTATCTCTCGGAATGTCTTCCAACTTGATACATGTATTCGTAACATTGAGATATAACCGTTTCTTTCTTTCAATTAACAACAAAAAGCATAAAACGTCAATGATGACGTCATTAATAGTGTTAAAATATCAAAATGATCCCAACACGGTTTACGCTTAAACGAACGTACTGTATCTCTCCTTTAGCTTCAGTAATTGTCACGTAACAATCTTTTTAACGAAAGTAGACTTTACATATATCTGCACAATTTAGAATACGAAAAAAATATTGTTTTGAGATGAAATGAAGAGTCCTTAAAGTGTTTGTTTACTATTGAATAAGGATGTCCATATCGTCCATATGTAAGCCTTTGTCTTCGTTCAGAATGTCAAACACATCTCCCTTGTTATTGCTTTCTTGTATAATTAGAGACAATTTTTGAGCTGTATTTGATTGTACATTGAATGAGGATTTCGATGTAGGTAATATGGAGAAATTTTTTAATGATCGAAAAGTTCACGGTTCTGTCTCCATTTTTATTAATTCATAAGGCTATAGCCTTACCTAAATGTCTAATTTATACCAAGATCGGGTATCTCTGGGAATGTCTTCCAACTTGATACATGTAATCGTAACATTGAGATATAACCGTTTCTTTCTTTAAACTAACCACAAAAAGCATAAAACGTCAATGATGATGTCATTAATAGTGTTAAAATATCAAAAGGAACCCAACACGGTTTATGCTTAAAAGATCCTTTAGTGTCACTAATTGTCACGTAACAATCTTTTTAAAGAAAATAGACTTTACATATATCTTCAAAATTTAGAATACGTAAAAAATATTGTTTTGAGATGAAATGAAGAGTCCTTAAAGTGTGTGTTTACTATTGAATAAGGATGCCGATATCGTCCATATGTAAGCCTTTGTCTTCGCTCAGAATGTCAAAAATATCTCCCTTGTTATTGTTTTCTTGTATAATTAGAGACAAGTTTTGAGCTGTATATCATTAAATATTGAATGAGAATCTCGATGTAGGTAATATGGGAAATTTATTAATGATCGAAAAGTTAACGATTCTGTCTCCATTTTTATTAATTCATAAGGCTAAGATGTCTAATTTATGCCAAGATTGCTTCAGTAATTGTCACGTAACAATCTTTTTAACGAAAATAGACTTTACATATACCTGCAAAATTTAGAATACGTAAAAATATTGTTTTGAAATGAAATGAAGAGTCCTTAATGTGTGTGTTTGTATCTCTTCTTTAGTGTCACTAATTGTCACGTATCAATCTTTTTAACGAACGGAGACTTTACATATATCTGCATCATTTAGAATACGTAAAAAAAAATATTGTTTTGAGATGAAATGAAGAGTCCTTAAAGTGTGTGTTTACTATCGAATAAGGATACCGATATCGTCCATATGTAAGCCCGTGTCTTCGTTCAGAATGTAAAAAACAACTCTCTTGTTATTGTTTTCTTGTATACCTAGAGACAATTTGTGAGTTGTATATCACTGTATATCGAATGAGGATCTCGATGTAGGTAATATGGAGAACATTTTTAACGATCGAAAAGTTCACGGTTTTGTTTCTATTTTTATTAATTCATAAGGCTTTAGCCTTACCAAAATGTCTAATTTATGCCAAGATCGGGTATCTTTCGGAAGGTCTTCAAACTTGATACGTGTAATCGTAACATTGAGATATAACCGTTTCTTTCTTTAAACTAACCACAGAAAGCATGAAACGTTAATGATGACGTCATTGATAGTGTTAAAATATCAAAATAATCCCAACACGGTTTATGCTTAAAAGAACGCAGTGTATCTCTCCTTTAGCGTCAGTAATTGTCACGTAACAATCTTTTTAACGAAAGTAGACTTTACATATATCTGCACAATTTAGAATACGTAAAAAATATTGTTTTGAGATGAAATGAAGAGTCCTTAATGTGTGTGTTTACTATTGAATAAGGATGCCAGGTATCTCTAGGAATGTGTTCCCACTTGATACATGTAATCGTAACGTTGAGATATCACCGTTTCTTTCTTTCAATTAACAACAAAAAGTATAAAACGTCAATGATGACGTCATTAATAGTGTTAAAATATCAAAATGATCCCAACACGGTTTACGATTAAAAGAACGCAGTGTATCTCTCCTTTAGCTTCAGTAATTGTCACGTAACAATCTTTTTAACGAAAGTAGACTTTACATATATCTGCACAATTTAGAATACGAAAAAAATATTGTTTTGAGATGAAATAAAGAGTCCTTAAAGTGTTTGTTTACTATTGAATAAGGATGTCCATATCGTAAATATGTAAGCCTTTGTCTTCGTTCAGAATGTCAAAAACGTCTCCCTTGGTATTGTTTTCTTGTATAATTACAGACAATTTTTGAGCTGTATATTCATTGTATATTGAATAAGGATTTCGATGTAGGTAATACGGAGAATTTTTTTTAATGATCGAAAAGTTCACGATTCTGTCTCCATTTGTATTAATTCATAAGGCTATAGCCTTAGCAAAATGTCTAATTTATGCCAGGATCGGGTGTCTCTCGGAAGGTCTAGCAAGTTAATACATGTAATCGTAACGTTGAGATATAACCGTTTCTTTCTTTAAATTAACCACAAAAAGCATGAAACGTTAATGATGACGTCATTAATAGTGTTAAAATATTAAAATGACCCCAACACGGTTTACGCTTAAAAGATCCTTTAGTGTCACTAATTGTCACGTAACAATCTTTTTAACGAAAATAGACTTTACATATATCTGCACAATTTAGAATACGTAAAAAATATTGTTTTGAGATGAAATGAAGAGTCCTTAAAGTGTTTGTTTACTATTGAATAAGGATGTCGATATCGTCCATATGTAAGCCCTTGTCTTCGTTCAGAATGTCAAAAATATCTACCTTGTTATTGTTTTCTTGTGTAATTAGAGACAAGTTTTGAGCTGTATATCATTATATATCGAACAAGGATCTCGATGTAGGTAATATGGGAAATTTTTTAATGATCGAAAAGTTCACTATTCTGTCTCCATTTTTATTAATTCATGACGCTGTAGCCTTACCAAAATGTCTAATTTATTCCAAAATCGGGTGTCTCTTGGATTCTGTTCCAACTTGATATAGGTCATCGTGACGTTGAAATATAACCGTTTCTTTTTTTAAAGGGAAATAGGGTGTTTACACTTCATACAAAGAATATAGCTTTAATTATTTTTAAACCATTCAGTCTCACGAATAAACATCTGCAAAAGCTTCATCTCCTCAAAACATTATGCATGTGATGAGTAACAGAAGGTGCATCATTTGAATTTTGAAAAGTTGGGTGAACAAATTATTGTTGAGCAACAAATAACTGAATTTCTATCTGTGAGAAACTTATTTCTTGAAAAGAAAGCTACTAACCTTCCTTATTTTGAGTAATCTTTCATTCTAGGTCCACAAACATTGGTTTAAAAAATATGGTTGTTTTCTGTAAAACAAATGCCTCATTTCCCCTTAAATTAGCCACAAAAAGCATGAAACGTCAATGATGACGTCATTAATAGTGTTAAAATATCAAAAGGACCCCAACACGGTTTACGCTTAAAAGAACGCAGTGTATCTCTCATTTTGCGTCAGTAATTGTCACGTAACAATCTTTTTAACGAAAGTAGACTTTACATATGTCTGCAAAATTTAGAATACGTACATAAATGTTGTTTTGAGATGAAATGAAGAGTCCTTAAAGTGTTTGTTTACTATTGAATAAGGATGCCGATATCGTCCATATGTAAACCTTTGTCTTCGTTCAGAATGTCAAAAACATCTCCCTTGTTATTGTTTTCTTGTATAATTAGAGACAAATTTTGGGCTGTCTATCATTGTATATCGAATTAAGATTTCGTTGTCGGTAATATGGAGAAATTTTTTAATGATCGAAAAGTTCACGATTCTGTCTCCATTTTTATTAAGTCATAAGGCTATAGCCTTATCAAAATGTCTAATTTATGCCAAGATCGGCTATCTCTCGGAAGGTCTTCAAACTTGATGCATGTAATCGTAACGTTGAGAGATAACCGTTCCTTTCTTTAAATTAACCACAAAAAGTATGAAACGTCAATGATGACGTCATTAATAGTGTTTAAATATCAAAATCAACGCAACACGGTTTATACTTAAGAGAACGCAGTGTGTCTCTCGTTTAGCTTCAGTAATTGTCACGTAACCTTCTTCTTAACGAAAGTAGACGTTACATATATCTGCACAATTTAGAATACGTACAAAAATGTTGCTTTGAGATGAAATGAAGAGTCCTTAAAGTGTTTGTTTACTGTTGAATAAGGATGCTGATATCGTCCATATGTAAATCCTTTTCTTCGACGTTTAGAATGTCAAAAACATGTCGATTGTTATTGTTTTCTTGTTGGATTAGAGAATATTGTTGAGCTGTATATCATTATATATTGAGTAAGAATTTTGATGTAGGTATAATGGAGAATATTTTAATCATCAAAAAGTCTTGATTCTGCCTCTATTTTGATTAATTCATAATGCTATAGCTTTAACAAAATGTCTAATTCATGCGAAAATCTTCTATGTTTTAGATTGTGTTACTTTCCTTGAAATCTTGTCATAGAACAATTTCTTTGCAAAGAGCAACGTTTAAATATACTTTTTTCTTGTAGGAAATGTCAAAACTATTTACTTTGAAATGAAATTAGATGCTTTACAAAGTATGTATGTTTGTCTGTGGAATAAGAACGCCGATATCTTCCATACGTTTTCTTCCGTATTAGTCGTTAAAACTGACTACTAACATGTACTTGTTAAACGTGTTTTTTTAATGAATTCTTGAGAGAATGGTGAACTCTGCTTCATATAATATCGATTAATTAACTGAATTGAAGCGATATTTACCACATTTATAATGATCGAAAAATTCATTAATTTACCTTTATTTTTAAAAATCCACTAGGCTATACCCTTACCAAGACATCAGAATTTGGTGAAAACCGACTAGGATCTGTTGTTGGTTTAACCTTAGAAATTCTATTTCCAACATTGGAGATATAACCGTCCCATCTGTGTGAAAGACAAAATGCATAAAACGTTGTTGATGTCATCTCTTATATTCCATTGACGTTGTGTCACAGACCATTCTGCTAAAAAGTGAGCGTCGTTTAAACGTACATCACCTCGTAAAAGAGGTCAGAAATAATTATTTTGAGACAAAATGTAGAGTCCTTTTAATTTTTTGCTATTAGGTTAGGATAAGGATATCTTGCATGCATTCTTCTTTTGTTTGTTAAGAATGTATACAAACAAATTATGTTTCCTGTTAAATTAGAGACAATTTCGAACACTGCATCATTTCATGTTGATTTAGGATCTCTATTTATGCGATATTCAAGACTTGTGTAATGACAGAAAAAAATTCATCAATTTGCGTCTACTTTTTACTAATCCATAAGTTATACCTTTAACAAAGATGTCAGAGTTATTCCAAAATTACTACGTTCTTTAATTTTGTTTTTAAACTTCGAAATTCTATTTATAACGTTGAGACATAACTGTCTTATAAGTTTGAAGAGCTTTCAAAATGCCTAGAATGTAGTTGATGACGTAATAAACAACCAATAAAAGGTCACAATGACTGCAACATCGTTGACATGTAAAAAGTGTCACCTATCTTACTTTTAGCTCGAAGTACTCTCACAGAGCATTCTTCTCGAGATAAGCAGCATGTAAACATACCTCTACCTTGTAGAAAACGTCAAAGTAATTATTCTGAAAGAAAGTCAGACCCATCTTGAAATATTTGTCTACCTTTTCCTTAAATAAGGATGCTGTGACTTTGGTCATGATCACTTAACACATCAGTTTGCCTCAATTAATTATCCATAGGGTTTTAGCATTAGCAAAATGTCATAATTATGTCCATATGTTAAAATCGGACTTATCACTGGTATTATTTCTAACGTTGAGATAAAACTGCGTGATGACTGTGAAGAACCTACAACATGAGAAAAAGTCAAGATGTCATCACTATTAAAATATCATATCAACCCTAACATAGTTTACACTTGGAAAAAATCTACAGCAATCTTACTTTTAGCTCAACGGTTATTGTCACAGATCAATCGTGGTAAAATAAATATAGCTTCATCTTGCAGAAAACGTGAAACTTATTACTTTGAGATGAAATCAGGAGCGTTTCGAAATATTAAGTATATTAAGTTGTTTTATTGAAGAAAGATGATGTTATTTGACATAAATTCCTCCCTTTATTTTGTTCCGAATGTCAAAATAATTTCACTGATTTTTAAGCCCTTTATGTGTTAAATTGTAATA
Source organism: Stichopus chloronotus (assembly GCA_021234535.1). Classification (NCBI taxonomy): domain Eukaryota; kingdom Metazoa; phylum Echinodermata; class Holothuroidea; order Aspidochirotida; family Stichopodidae; genus Stichopus; species Stichopus chloronotus. The sequence continues at coordinate 17,678,569 of CM037829.1, read as the reverse complement.
AATTCTTGCATTTTTCATAGATTTAGGACCTAGGATATTTAGTATTCAGGTAAGGAACAATAAGTCCATCAATTTGTCTCTTTTTATTGGTAAATAAAGTAGGAGTAATATAGTTTTACTTACATGGCACAATTTAGTCTTAATTATAGCGTCATCCTATACAGTGGCACACCTGCAATAAATCTAACATGTCAAACCACTCTCTGAGCAATAAATTCAATCATTTTTTTTGTTGATATTTTGCTTTTAATATATTACAAATTAGCTTATGCAAATTCCATTCAACGTCAATTGTTCGTCTAATTACAATTACGTTATACTATTTGATATAGTAAGTTTGAAAGGATGGTCTAGCCACAAATATAGCTTTGATATGTTAAAGAGTAAGTAAATCTGACCATTTTAGTGAAACTTCCAGTCAATTCCCATGTGTGGTTCCCGAGATATGAGCAATTGAAGTTGCCACACTTGTTACTGACAGTTAACTTGAAGCAAGCAGGAATGATGTCATTTCCCCACATTAATAAAGTATTTTATGTTTTTCTATAAAATATACACCAAATTTAATACTTCAATATATTGGGATATCATAACGTGAATGTTAGAGGGGTATGAGAGTTTTGTGACCTTCACGTAACCAGTATGTAGGCTGACCACCTACTGATTTCAACGTCAACATAATAAATTTAAAAATGAAGAAAACAAAAGACTCCTTAGCAATGTGAAGAGATGATGTCAATCCTGTTTGCTTCAAGTTCCCAGTTGGTAACAAAGGGGGTAACTTCAACTGATAAAATCGTGAGAACCATGCATGGGAACTGAATGGAAGTTTTACTATAAGGGTCAGATTTACTTACTCTTAAACATATCAAAGCTAAATTTCTGGCTGGACTATCCTTTTCAACAAAAATCTATGCAGCTGTTTTCAGTGTAGAACTTTAATTAGAAAACTTATAGCTGATTTGAGCGTAGCCCCACTGGCTATAACTGCGGTCAGGCAAGTTCAGTACAACTTGTACAACTTACAAATTTGATCTTATTCTGCAACATTTTTTCAAAGTTTGTTCAAAAGACCCCACACTACAAGTTTCAGTCAACTATACATTAGTCTACTGTATGCACCAGAGAATATGCTTTGTAGTACACAGGGTAAATGCCATAAAATTAGGTAAGGCTTTGTTATTCACTTGATCGATTCACAGAATATATTCAACTTACACAAGACAGTCACTGTAAACATCTGTATATGGAGTATTGATGCTGGTTATTGTGAACAATATTTCCAAAATGATTATTTTCTCTGCATAAAAAGCGTGTTTGTTACCATAAAGTCACAATTTAACATGAGAAACCAAACGACTACTTGCTACATTCATTAAATCTAGTGACATGCCTTTTGCAAGCCCTTCATTGTCGTCGGCCTATCTCTGAAAACAAGTGAAAGTACCATGTGCACTGATCTGAAGGTGAAATAGAGATTGTAATGTAACACTCTACGTGAGTAACTGTGCATGAAGTGAAATGGGTAAACACAAGCCATTTATTACAGCAATGTGAGATTTATTGGGACATTTGAGTAGTATCACTTTATCGCAGTATCCCAAAGCATAAATATAGTTATCTGTCTGACATGTAATTTATGATTCATGATTGACATATATAATTTAGTGACACATTGTACCATAGTAGCTATTCCTGAAATATTCTGTATTCATGAATGTTAAATTATTATGACTTATACTGCTACCACTGCTGGCCCAATGAGATGGCAGTCTTAAAAGAAGTCATCAAGAACTTAGAATAGTTAAAAACTGAAAGAACTACAGAAAATACATCCCCTTCTCCTTTTCAGGGTGAACTTTCAGCATATGGTCCTCTATGGTCACTTTGAAAGACTCTAATTGAGAAAAGACCTATTTTATTGAATGGAAACAAAATTCATGTCTCCCTTTTTTTTAATTGTCTTACAATAAACGCCTTCGATGACATTTGTCGCTCAAAATCAATATATGTAACTTTGATATCGTACATAATTTAGTTACTTTAAAGCATTGATCATATGATGTAGAAGTACATAAGTTGGGCCGGATTTAAACATGGACCAGATAGAAAAGCAGTCAGGGCCTATACGGAAATTGGGCGCCACAAAATTACGTTATTGTATTTTTAAGGTGTTATCAGAAAGGAAGTCTATGGAGTTCATCCAAGTCCCTTCGTGATCTGTACCAGTGTAGTTTTACAGAGAATTACAGTCAACCCCTGACCTCCTAGCATTAATTTGTGCGCGGCGTCTTCCCAAAGGTAAATCGGTCACTCCTCCTAGGATGTGAGTTTCTCTTTACAAAACCAAACTGCCGCTGCACCAGTCGAAAAAAAAAGAGAATGATCGTGCAGCCAAGCAATGTTTCTTCCAAGTGTGAATCAATGCGTTTCATCAGTACTGAACCTACAAGAAAAACTACAACATGTGCCTGTACGGTTATTACACGTACCAATTCCACGCGTAGACCATCATGCACAGAAATCCTCATTGACAGAACTATTTACTAGTTACGACTAGTGAATATGTCAAAGACAATCAACTCTTTCTAATCATTTGTTCATACTGCTTCAAGGTTTCAGAAAAGGAATGCAGAGAAAGTCAACCAAACAATGGGACGTTTTGGGATCAAACCCCTTACAATGAATAACTTTATCACACTAAAGAAAGACATCGCACATATTTCTGCCTGTACCTCGGGGAGATTTAACAACTTGAAAGTCTTCAATCACACATCTATTACGTAATGATCAGTAAATGTTATTGGAATTTTCAAACACAGTAAGCATCTTGGTTGTTCAAAGCACCAAGAGATAATTGCTGAAAGGGGTAATTGTTGATTTCTCTGATCCTTTATTTTCATGACCATATTCAGACTCTTCCATTGAAAGATTAGCTAAATCTAAAACAGAGCGATCTGTGCGGTAACTACTTCAAGCGCATAATGATACTCCAGCAATGTACTGTAACCAAAGACACCATAGGATCTTTCTCTGTGGTTGAAACCAATACTATAACTTAAACACAGTTTTCATTTAGAAGTGTATAGGCTAAATAGTTCGCATTTGTTATCACTGAGTCAGTTTCATTTCTCTTTTCGCTTTTTGTGCCGTTTTTATGCACTTAAAAACCACTATTACATAAAATGGATGGGAGTATATGAACCACGTTATCAGTTTAAGTAGAATTGTGTTAATCCCCGTGCGAATTAAGGGAACAGACTTTTATTGATAAATTAGAATTATGTTTTACTGTTATGAATACAAGTGTTGACATCATGTGACATATTTACCACTAAATAAGACACGCTAATTAATATACACAATGCAACTGCATTCATCCAAAGAATATCTTGTCAAAAAGTCACCATTTTAAAATTTTCTGACGCTCTCGGAGAAAGTAAATTTTAATTTAAATATCAGCAACATTATCCAAATTGCAGTGAGTAGCAGAATTTTACCTTTACCTTCATGAAGAAAAGATACGACATAGTTTGCCCAATACTCAGTTTTGCCACAATATCGTGCTACATGAGTGTTGATTCCGGAATTTCATTCCAACAAATCCTGTAATATGTCAGATAGCTACAATGGAAGAATTTGATGGCGCCAGTCGAATACGTAATAAGAAAGAAGACTAAAAACTAGAATGGTCCTTACAGGCTTCCGTAGGTCCATATCTAGAAGAACACGCCTCATTGGGCCACGTGTTCAGTGGACTATGGGCAGCACACATGCCGGTCGCAAAGAGCCTTTCAACCCTCTGGCCGAGTTGCATGGATTCACCTCACGCCACCTAGTACGCTTCTGGTCGACCTTTGACCGACCCTCCTCGTATCCTTCCGGGTTCTTTTACGACGTCAAGGGAGACATGGCACGGGATCCTAGGCCACAAAAAGTACCATACCACCACCGGACCATTGTAGCCCGGATGTGCCTTGAACCCTAGCACGGTTTCTATGACCAGCAGAGCAGGAGTCTTTCGTCCGCCCCTTATATCGCATAGCCAACACGTCTGCTAGTGAATTTGAAGTTTGAATTAATACTTAACGATAACATGACAGCATTTTCTTAAAGATAAAAAGAAGTGATGCCAAGTAGGGTTCGAACCTAGGATCATGGAATCTTTGGACGACAGCCTTAACCACTGGGCCATCTCACCAGACACAAGCATTGGAGAATAAGATACAAGATTAGACCACTTACTGTAGCAAGGCTTAATCCATAAATTCCTGAGTACGTAATCACACACACCACATATAAGAAAAGAAAATCAATACTCGCTTCCTGCATTCCTTGTCTAATTAAACTTTATGATACGAAATGTATCTACATGCAATGGTAACTGAAAGTTTAATGAGGTTATTGCTACCTTCAAAAGACAATAACTTTTCTTACCTATCTGGTTGGGATACAGCTTGGTTTCCAGAATACAAGGGCCAAGAAGCAATTGCACCTCCCTGCTTGATGTGAACCTTCTGGAAGGTATTGTTATACATTCTGGTCATTCGTCTCGTTGAGGAGGACTAACAGAGACCAATGCAAAACACATGTGGGTAAAGGAACTCAAATTACTCATTTGCATATCAGAAAAAAAAACACATGTTCGAATTCTTCTTACACACCAAGACGTACCGAAAATAACACAGGAACCAAAACTTGGCAAGGAAAAGGCTACATAACTCTCAGTCTAACTTCTAAACAACAAGACTAGGAATAGCACCAAAATTAAGAGTGAATATTCACTCTAAAGGGGTAAAGATGATCACTCTCTCTTTTTATTCTTACTAATTTAGAGTGGATGTGCACTCTTAATTTTGGAGCCATTTCTAATCTCACTCGTTTAGAAAGCAATTCAGTTCATTGCATTACTTTTAAGGTTACATATACATACGTTTCATGAAAACCACTGATGTTACGCATGCGTAAATTCATGTCTTTTTTATTAAACTATACAAGTAAATCTTTGTTTTTGAAATTCCGCAGAGAATGAGATCTAAGATTAGCCTAGTAACAAATAATGATACTGAAAAGACACAATTTACAAAGTTACCCACACAAAAAGTGAAAAAGGATTGTCATGGCAGTTGCTATCACGCTGATTAGAGTAAAATCATCACTCTTCTGAATGTGTCATGAAGACAGTTAATCCTCAAGAGAAGAGGCTTTCTATTGTTTCTTACCCTTTGCTCATCTCCATCATTATTAGTCTAATTAATTCTCAAACGAAGGATTCTGAACAATGCCTTAACTTTTTGCTTTTGCTATTAGTAACTTATTTATCTGCAGTGCAGTGTTCAACGAGAATTACAACAATTATTCTGATCTATTAATGAACTACACATGTAGCAGGGGTTCCGACATGGCGACCCGTCTGTCAGATTCGGCCAACTATAAATATCAAGTTAAGAAAAATGTTATAAGGTTTGAAAACCTGGGAAATTTCGAAAGGAAAAAGGAAGTTGTAATGCTTAACCTACAACTTTATTAACTGAAACAATCAACGCCGGTTACGTCATCACAAGTCATCTTTTATCAGAGTATTGTTCCAGGAGAATCCAACATCTTAATAGTTTTGTAAGTTTATTTTGAGCTGTCAATCAACATGCGTCATTACTGCGGCGTATTTTACTTTTACCAAATATTTCCTTTGAACAGTTATTGGGTCCAACGTAGGCTTAGAAAAATCGTCATTTGTAAATACAAAGATTGAATGTAATTAACTTAAAATATCACAATAAACTGCACTAATTTTAGTCTAACAACATTAGTAAATATTCAAGGATTTCAAAACGGAAATACCCCTGTCGTTATTTGTACTCCTTCTCGGACACCCACCATAATTCTGACTTTACTGATATATTGAATTTTGCCCCCAGTTAATTAACTACTGGGTACGCTACTGGCGCGGTATCCCTGATACTCACACAGAGGGTATTAGCCTGGTGACACTGGGAACAAGTGCCCGCCAACAATTCTTTTTTCTCCCAGAATAACAAAATGTGCCCTCCTGGTAAATATAATGGATTTAGGATATCTTCAGCCTTTTGTTAATTTTTGCTTTTATTTCATATTTTACAATCTGGAGAAATAAGTGTCCTTCCTTTGAGAGAACCCATGAAAGCCGGGGAACACAGGTGCTATCATGCATATATCCAATACGAAATTGCACAAATGCGATGAAATCACAAGGAAATAACAATTAGTAAACAGTTACTACTTTCCAGACATGTTTTCTTTCAAAATGAAGAAAAATATGTGTAAAAATCCTACCTAGAGCTCATGCAGAAAATAACTATGGTTTTACTCCTTGTACAAATCCTGCGCCCTTTGTTTATTTCCAATACTATTCGCAGAAGCATAACAATGCCAATCAGAACTGTTAACGGGAATTTAAGAAGTAAACAATTATTTTGATAAGTTGGTTTCCACACAAACTGGATAACCCGCCGACCTCTCTTCACTGTCTCGAATTTCATTGATGTAGGCGTTATAGTAATATTTCTATGCCCTTTACGAACACGTTTATACTTTACTGCAATTATGTATTTATTCATTAAGCATCATCTGGCAGACGTGGCTGTACAACTACTAGGGACTTTATTAACGTCTTATCAGTAGATGTCTTTTTACTTTTGAAGTATCAAGGGGAAGAAAAATTTAGACAGGAATCCAATAGATTTTAAATATTATGAAATTTTCGAACTTGCTCGTGAATTGTCCTCAAAACCATATCACGGCAAGCTTAGCCTGTTGCATATTAATAGTTGTAGTCTTTGGAAGGACCATGAATAAATTAAAAAAAAAAATAGGCCTACTCTGTTATTGCATTTTCCACGTTGTCCATGTATTTGACACTTAGTGAATGTCTAATACTGCTTTGCAAATGTTAAAAATAAAACATTATAACACTGATAATACTGAGTTGGAAGGGAAAATAGGTGCTAAAATAAAGAGCCATATTATCATTGATGTGGGTTATCGTTCTCTTACTAGCAGTATACCTGTTTTCATCCATAATATTTCTGTCATGGGAGATACGTTAAATGACATACAAAAACTGCGTACTTACTGAGAGTTTTAATGTTCATAGCTGAAATATGATACTGACCTTAATTCTTGTAGGACTGTTGAGATGATATGTTCTTCGTCATTTTGGCCATTTATTACAAGTCCAACTCGAATTACATCGGAATCAGCAACCCATCTTGACAATATTTCTTTCGTAGTTTTCATAATAGCTCCATGGTAATTATCAAGCATTTAGTCAAAAATAAGCACAAGCCAGCTGTGTGATACCTTAAATTTACACCACTGACATATGGATGGACATTTGAAACTGGTTCTGTAAGAATGTTCTTCGTTGTTTCTTGTGTGTGTGTGCCTGAGTATCTTTTCCCTTTTTTTTTCTTCCGTTATTTGTGTTTCAATAATGTAGTTAGCGTCAAAGACTTCTACAAGCCCTCACAGTATCCTCTGGTAAATAAAAGAGTGAATGACCATATCAAAGTAATTCAAGAATCGAAAGTCCATTGATGGCATTTCTTTCATTCTCTAAACTCTCAAGCCTTCTCTCATTATTTGTTTTTAACTTTTATCAACCCTAGACCGACCGTCGCATTGCGTGTTTCATAAGACGTTGTCGTTTGGAACGCCCGATGTGAAATAATCTTGTCATGATTCTTAATGTGTTGCAGATGGACAGAAAATCGGCACGTGATACTTTGCATTTTAAGTAGGATTGTTTGTGGCGAATTGTGACGATCACCGTTTGCATAATAAGACTCGTATTGTCGATAATGTTGGTTAACTTGGTTAACAACATAATGCAAAATGAGAAACCAAGCTAGCCAGAGAGTTGGAGAGGCGGAAAAACAGATGTCCCGTCAATTTCAGCGAGGGGGGGGGGGGGGGGAGGGCACCGAGATGATAATGATCCCCCTCTATGTTTGAAACGGTATGATCAAAAGAAGAGTTTTTTCTCTCTCCCTGGGATTTAGTGCTGGTCTCGAATGTATTCTATTTGTTCATATAAAAGAGAAAGAAAAGTAAATTTTAGCAAGAAAGACACGTTTCATTTGAGGCCTTGGCTTTCAAAAGCTTTCGTCACTGACTGTTAATCGTAAGATATTGTTACTGAAATTACATCACTATAAAGTGTCGCTTATTTAAAAAAAAAAAAAAATCACAAAGAATGTAACTCAATTGTTGATCATATATCACGGTAATGTAACATTTTATGGGGTGTACCGTACATATTTAAGTTTTTGTATGGACGTTGTTCTACGCTTCTATTCTTACCGTATATGGTATCAGTTGATAAACCAGGTTTATCGAGTTTCTCTCTTAAAGTCGATAAACTGGTTATCAACTAACTGGTTTATCGATTATAAACATGGATTTAATCTCAACTTGATAAACCTGGTTTATCGATTTGATAAACCTGGTTCATCGAATTGATAAACCAGGTATATAAAAAACTTGACTTATCGATTTATAAACCTGGTTTATAAGTCGAAAGGATTGGTTTATCGACGGAAAATGCTCCGTAAGTCGAAAAACCTGGTTATCGGTTGATAAACCAGGTTTATCGGACAAAAACCCGGTTGTTGGGCATTTGGCTTCCCATAAACGAAATCAATTTTCCAGGCACTTTCTGTTTTTCAGCCGGTGGCCTTATGTGCATTGTAGCCACAACAGTCTTCCAGACCATAAGCTATTATGTAATACTCTATGGAATTATAATTGAGATTTCAAAACAATAGACATATCATTTGTGTAAAAGAGATACCATGCAATAGCTAAAGAGACAAATGCCCACATCTTTTTTTAGCTGACCACAGCTTTGTAGTTAGATAAGTGTTACTTGAAAAAAAAAAAACCTGTTTTTGCATGTCCTAATGTTTCTGTAAATGTTTGCATGTTCTCTTTCCCTTTATTTTGGAAGTTTGTGTAGATGCGATCCGATTTTATTTTACGATTTCGTTGGACTGTTTTTATATGTTTGCGTTTAAGTTGATGACACACTCACCACTGGGTGGCTCAAAATGTTGAATGTAGAAATACACAAAGCTAGCCCCCAAATGTTCTATCAGTGTCTCATACTCTTGAATGAATGTAGAACACGAAATTAATATCATTTATGTCTCTTTTCCTCGTCAACATAAATCATGCAGTTATAGTCGTGAATTGTAAACAATGAATTATCTGCCACAACTAACAATATACCACCACCACCCTTGCACCCACAATCCTGTGACCGTTTCAAGCGCTTTTTCACTTGTATCATGTATTTGAGGCTCTAATACTGGAAAAAAAATGACGTCTTGGAATGTGTTTCACCACCTTTGAACCCAATTTAAGACGATGGGCTTACAAGATTTAAAGTATGCCAATAACGTAACAAAGGACACAAGGTTCAATCTAGTCTACGGACTGGGTCGTTCGTTGGGGGTTCGATTTGCAAAGAGGGATTTCTTAATTAGAGATACTTTTGAGCTGTATATCATTATAATATATCGAATGAGGATCTCAATGTAGGTAATATAGGAAAAAAATGTAGTGATCGAAAAATTCATGATTCAATCGTAATTCGTTGTCCTTGTTTAGAATGTCAACTACATGTAGCATGTTATTGTTTTCTTATTTGATTAAAGACAATTTTGAGCTATATATCATTATACAACGAAGGAGGAACTCAATTAAGGTAATATGGAAAAAAAATATTTGCAAAAAAATGAAATTACTATTGAGATATAAACTTATCTTTCTTAGAATTAACCACAGAAATCATAAATCGTAACAGATGACGTCATTAAAAGAGTTCTATTACTAGAATAACCCCAACACTGTTTACATTTAAAGAACACGCTATATCTTTTATTTAGCCTAACTAATTGTCACGTAACAATATTCTTGATGTAAGCAGACTTTAAATATATCTGGACCATTTAGAATACATGAAAAAATTATTTCGAGATGAAATGAAGAGTCCTTAAAGTGTGTGTTAACTATTGAATAAGGATGTCGATATCGTCCACATGTAAGCCCATGTCTTGGTTTACAATGTTAAAAACATGTGACTTGTTGTTTTCTTGATTAATTAGAGACAATTTTTGAGTTGTATATCTTTACATATCAAAAGCCAAAATCAAATGCTAAAATCGTCGAACTCTCGAAAAGTGGTCCAACTTAAAATATTTATTCTGAGCGTTGACATATGACCGTTTCTTTGTTTAAATGAATAACAGAAAGCAAAAAAGGTAACTGATGACGTTATTAAAAGAGTTAAAATATCAGAATAACCCCAACAAGGTTTACATCTAAAAGAACGCGCTATATCTTTTATTCAGCTTAACTAAATATCAAGTATTAATCTTCTTGTTGCAAGCAGACTTTAAATATACCTACAACATTTAGAATACGTGAAAAATAATTATTTTGATATCAAATAAAGAGTCCTTATAGTGTGTGATAACTATTGAATAAGGATGCCGGTATCGTCCATATGTAGGCAACTGTCTTCGTTCAGAATGTCAAAAAAAAGGCGATTGTTGTTGTTGTCGTGTATAATTAGAGACAATTTTTTAGTTCTATATCATTGAATATCGAATGAGGATCTTGATGTAGGTAATATGGAGAACATTTTTAATGATCGAAAAGTTCACGATTCTGTCTCCATTTTTATTAATTCATATGGCTATAGCCGTACCAAAATGTCTAATTTATGCCAAAATCGGGTATCTCTCGGAATGTGTTCCAACTTGATACATGTAATCGTAACGTTGAGATATAACCGTTTCTTTCTTTAAATTAACCACAAAAAGCATGAAACGTCAATGATGACGTCATTAATAGTGTTAAACTAACAAAACGACCACAACACGGTTTACCCTTAAAAGAACGCAGTGTATCTCTCCTTTAGCTTAACTTATTGTCGCGTAACAATCTTTTTAACGAAAGTAGACTTTACATATATCTGCACTATTTAGAATACGTAAAAAGATATTGTTTTGAGATAAAATGAAGAGCCCTTAAAGTGTTTGTTTACTATTGAATAAGGATGCCGATATCGTCAATATGTAAGCCCTTGTCTTCGTTCAGAATGTCAAAAACATCTCTCTTGTTATTGTTTTCTTGTATGATTAGAGACAATTTTTCAGCTGCATATCATTGTATATCGAATGAAGATCTCGAAGTATGTAATATGGAGAAATTTTTTAATGATCAAAAAGTTCACGATTCTGCCTCCATTTTTATTATATTATAAGGCTATAGCCGTACCAAAATATCTTATGCCAAAATCGGGTATCTCTCGGAATGTCTTCCAACTTGACATATGTCATCGTGACGTTGAGATATAACCGTTTCTTTCTTTAAATTAACCACAAAAAGCATGAAACGTCAATGATGACGTCATTAATACTGTTAAACTATCAAAATGACTCCAACGCCGTTTGCGCTTAAAAGAACGCCGTGTATCTCTCCTTTAGCTTAACTAAGTGTCACGTAACCTTCTTCTTAACGAAAGTAGACTTTACATATATCTGCACTATTTAGAATACGTAAAAAGATATTGTTTTGAGATGAAATGAAGAGTCCTTAAAGTGTGTGTTTACTATTGAATAACACAACCGATATCGTCTATATGTAAGACCATATCTTCGTTTAGAATGTCAAAAATATCTCCCTTGTTATTGTTTTCTTGTATAATCAGAGACAGTTTTGAGCTGTATTTCATTGTATATTGAATAAGGATTTCGATGTAGGTAATATGGAGAAAGTTTTAAATGATCGAAAAGTTCAGGATTCTGTCTCCATTTTTATTAATTCATAAGGCTATAGCCTTACCAAAATGTCTTATTTATGCCAAAATCTGGTATCTCTCGGAATGTGTTCCAACTTGATATAGGTCATCGTAACGTTGAGATATAACCGTTTCTTTCTTTAAATTGAACACAAAAAGGATGAAACGTCAATGATGACGTCATTAATGCTGTTACAATATCAAAATGACTCCAACGCGGTTTACGCTTAAAAGAACGCAGTGTATCTCTCCTTTAGCTTAACTAAGTGTCACGTAACCTTCTTCTTAACGAAAGTAGACTTTACATATATCTAGAAAATTTAGAATACGTAAAAAAATATTGTTTTGAGATGAAATGAAGAGTCCTTAAAGTGTGTGTTTACTATTGAATAACACAACCGATATCGTCTATATGTAAGCCCTTGTCTTCGCTCAGAATGTCAAAAATATCTCCCTTGTTATTGTTTTCCTGTGTAATTAGAGACAAATTTTGGGCTGTATATCATTGTATATCGAATGAGGATGTCGATGTAGGTAATATGGAGAAATTTTTGAATGATCGAAAAGTTCAGGATTCTGTCTCCATTTTTATGAATTCATAAGGCTATAGCCTTACCAAAATATCTTATGCCAAAATCAGGTATCTCTAGGAATGTGTTCCAACTTGATACATGTAATCGTAACGTTGAGATATAACCGTTTCTTTCTTTAAATTAACAACGAAAAGCATAAAACGTCAATGATGACGTCATTAATAGTGTTAAAATATCAAAATGACCCCAACATGGTTTACGCTGAAAAGAACGCAGTGTATCTCTCTTTTAGCCTAACTAATTGTCACGTAACCTTCTTCTTAACGAAAGTAGACTTTACATATATCTGCAAAATTTAGAATACGTAAAAAATATTGTTTTGAGATGAAATGAAGAGTCCTTAAAGTGTGGGTTTACTATTGAATAACACAACCGATATCGTCTATATGTAAGCCTTTGTCTTCGCTCAGAATGTCACAAATATCTACCTTGTTATTGTTTTCTTGTATAATTAGAGACAAATTTTGAACTGTATTTCATTGTATATTGAATAAGGATTTCGATGTAGGTAATATAGAAATTTTTTTAATGATCGAAAGTTCAGGATTCTGTCTCCATTATGTTTGAATTCGTAAGGCTATAGCCTTACCAAAATGTCTAATTTAGGTCAAGATCGGTTATCTCTCGGAATGTCTTCCAACTTGATACATGTAATCGTAACGTTGAGATATAACCGTTTCTTTCCTTAAATTAACCACAAAAAGCATGAAACGTCAATGATGACGTCATTAATACTGTTAAAATATCAAAATGACTCCAACGCCGTTTGCGCTTAAAAGAACGCAGTGTATATCTCCTTTAGCTTAACTAATTGCCACGTAACAATCTTCTTAACGAAAGAAGACTTTACATATATCTGCAAATTTTAGAATACGTAAAAAATATTGTTTTGAGATGAAATGAAGAGTCCTTAAAGTGTTTGTTTACTATTGAATAAGGATGCCGATATCGTCCATATGTAAGCCCTTGTCTTCGTTTAGAATGTCAAAAACATCTCCCTTGTCATTGTTTTCCTGTGTAATTAGAGACAAATTTTGGGCTGTATATCATTGTATATCGAATGAGGATGTCGATGTAGGTAATATGGAGAAATTTTTTAACGATCGAAACGTTCACGATTCTGTCTCCATTTTTATTAATTCATAAGGCTATAGCCTTACCAAAATGTCTTATTTATGCCAAAATCGGGCATCTCTCGGAATGTGTTCCAACTTGATATATGTCATCGTAACGTTGAGATATAACCGTTTCTTTCTTTAAATTGAACACAAAAAGCATGAAACGTCAATGATGACGTCATTAATACTGTTAAAATATCAAAATGACTCCAACGCCGTTTGCGCTTAAAAGAACGCCGTGTATCTCTCCTTTAGCTTAACTAATTGTCACGTAACCTTCTTCTTAACGAAAGTAGACTTTACATATATCTGCACAATTTAGAATACGTAAAAAAATATTGTTTTGAGATGAAATGAAGAGTCCTGAGGGTGTTTGTTTATTATTGAATAAGAATGCCGATATCGTCCATATGTAAGCCCTTGTCTTCGTTTAGAATGTCAAAAATATCTCCCTTGTTATTGTTTTCTTGTATAATCAGAGACAAGTTTTGAGCTGTATTTCATTGTATATTGAATAAGGATTTCGATGTAGGTAATATGGAGAAATTTTTTAATGATCGAAAAGTTCAGGATTCTGTCTTCATTTTTATGAATTCATAAGGCTGTAGCCTTACCAAAATGTCTAATTTCTGCCAAGATCGGTTATCTCTCGGAAGTTCTTCAAACTTGATACATGTAATCGTAACGTTGAGATATAACCGTTTCTTTCTTAAATTAACCACAAAAAGCATGAAACGTCAATGATGACGTCATTTATAGTGTTAAAATATTAAAATGACCCCAACACGGTTTACGCTTAAGAGAACGTAGTGTATCTCTCCTTTAGCTTAACTAATTGTCACGTAACAATCTTTTTAACGAACTCAGGGTTTACATATATCTGCACAATTTAGAATACGTAACAAATATTGTTTCGAGATGAAATGAAGAGTCCTTAAAGTGTTTGTTTACTATTGAATAAGGATGCCGATATCGTCCATATGTAAGCCCTTGTCTTCGTTTAGAATGTCAAAAACATCTCCCTTGTCATTGTTTTCCTGTGTAATTAGAGACAAATTTTGGGCTGTATATCATTGTATATCGAATGAGGATGTCGATGTAGGTAATATGGAGAAATTTTTTAACGATCGAAACGTTCACGATTCTGTCTCCATTTTTATTAATTCATAAGGCTATAGCCTTACCAAAATGTCTTATTTATGCCAAAATCGGGCATCTCTCGGAATGTGTTCCAACTTGATATATGTCATCGTGACGTTGAGATATAACCGTTTCTTTCTTTAAATTGAACACAAAAAGCATGAAACGTCAATGATGACGTCATTAATACTGTTAAAATATCAAAATGACTCCAACGCCGTTTGCGCTTAAAAGAACGCCGTGTATCTCTCCTTTAGCTTAACTAATTGTCACGTAACCTTCTTCTTAACGAAAGTAGACTTTACATATATCTGCACAATTTAGAATACGTAAAAAAATATTGTTTTGAGATGAAATGAAGAGTCCTGAGAGTGTTTGTTTACTATTGAATAAGGATGCCGATATCGTCCATATGTAAGCCCTTGTCTTCGTTTAGAATGTCAAAAATATCTCCCTTGTTATTGTTTTCTTGTATAATCAGAGACAAGTTTTGAGCTGTATTTCATTGTATATTGAATAAGGATTTCGATGTAGGTAATATGGAGAAATTTTTTAATGATCGAAAAGTTCAGGATTCTGTCTCCATTTTTATGAATTCATAAGGCTGTAGCCTTACCAAAATGTCTAATTTCTGCCAAGATCGGTTATCTCTCGGAAGTTCTTCAAACTTGATACATGTAATCGTAACGTTGAGATATAACCGTTTCTTTCTTTAAATTAACCACAAAAAGCATGAAACGTCAATGATGACGTCATTTATAGTGTTAAAATATTAAAATGACCCCAACACGGTTTACGCTTAAGACAACGTAGTGTATCTCTCCTTAAGCTTAACTAATTGTCACGTAACAATCTTTTTAACGAACTCAGGGTTTACATATATCTGCACAATTTAGAATACGTAACAAATATTGTTTCGAGATGAAATGAAGAGTCCTTAAAGTGTTTGTTTATTATTGAATAAGGATGCCGATATCGTCCATATGTAAGCCCTTGTCTTCGTTTAGAATGTCAAAAACATCTCCCTTGTCATTGTTTTCCTGTGTAATTAGAGACAAATTTTGGGCTGTACAGCGGCAGGATAGTTCGCGCAGCGCCACCATTTTTGTTTCTCTCGATAAGAACGATTACGACATAAGTCACGTCAAAAGAAGTTCCAAAATAGTTTGAAGATTTCACCTGATTTTACCTTGCCTCCTTGGTTATCAGACAGTTGGTGAGTCTACCAATGTTTCTAACTTTATTACCTACAAATGATTAGCTCACTACTGCATGTTATTACTCTTAAACTTCGAAGTAAAAAAGTCTGACATTCATGCGGGGCCCTCATAGACAAATCATATTGTTATCAGATATTTGTACGTAATCTATTAAGCATGTAGGGAGGCCCATTTATATTCTGAGTTTCATGCATGTTTTCTTGGCCTGTTTCTTGGCTAAATTGTTCGGCATGAATGAGTTATATGTATTACCGTGTAGTTAAACGAACAACGCCCATGTGTACGCTCCTGTTCGTTCATGTATAAGTATGTTAAGAGCAGTAATCAGTCACAAAGAAGGGTTGCATTTGCAAGCGACATGAGAGGTGTTCGAGCCCTGTGGCTAAATAAGGCGTGTTATGGTTGTAGGACATTTGTGTTAGGCAGCCGGAGGGCACAGGGGTCACGATCGGGTCACGATCAGGGGGATTTCCGTAAAGAGGGGGCTATTGCAGAATGTCTTAAAAGTAGTCTGTGATATTCATTGAATGCATGCAGTTGCTATTTTTACTTTCTTTATTCTTAATTTTTATGTTTGCAGTAAACCGTTTGATTCCGCAAATGTTGCTGAGTTGAGACACGTATAATCCAATAAACATTAAAGAGCAGAAGAACATTGTTGGTCGTTGTCTGTTTTGCGGGTTTCGACTGCTGATATCACCACACGTAGCTTACGAAGTAGCTACAGGCTGTATATCATTGTATATCGAATGAGGATGTCGATGTAGGTAATATGGAGAAATTTTTTAACGATCGAAACGTTCACGATTCTGTCTCCATTTTTATTAATTCATAAGGCTATAGCCTTACCAAAATATCTTATTTATGCCAAAATCGGGCATCTCTCGGAATGTGTTCCAACTTGATATATGTCATCGTGACGTTGAGATATAACCGTTTCTTTCTTTAAATTGAACACAAAAAGCATGAAACGTCAATGATGACGTCATTAATACTGTTAAAATATCAAAATGACTCCAACGCCGTTTGCGCTTAAAAGAACGCCGTGTATCTCTCCTTTAGCTTAACTAATTGTCACGTAACCTTCTTCTTAACGAAAGTAGACTTTACATATATCTGCACAATTTAGAATACGTAAAAAAATATTGTTTTGAGATGAAATGAAGAGTCCTGAGGGTGTTTGTTTACTATTGAATAAGAATGCCGATATCGTCCATATGTAAGCCCTTGTCTTCGTTTAGAATGTCAAAAATATCTCCCTTGTTATTGTTTTCTTGTATAATCAGAGACAAGTTTTGAGCTGTATTTCATTGTATATTGAATAAGGATTTCGATGTAGGTAATATGGAGAAATTTTTTAATGATCGAAAAGTTCAGGATTCTGTCTCCATTTTTATGAATTCATAAGGCTGTAGCCTTACCAAAATGTCTAATTTCTGCCAAGATCGGTTATCTCTCGGAAGTTCTTCAAACTTGATACATGTAATCGTAACGTTGAGATATAACCGTTTCTTTCTTAAATTAACCACAAAAAGCATGAAACGTCAATGATGACGTCATTTATAGTGTTAAAATATTAAAATGACCCCAACACGGTTTACGCTTAAGAGAACGTAGTGTATCTCTCCTTTAGCTTAACTAATTGTCACGTAACAATCTTTTTAACGAACTCAGGGTTTACATATATCTGCACAATTTAGAATACGTAACAAATATTGTTTCGAGATGAAATGAAGAGTGACTGTCCTTAAAGTGTGTGCATGTAGAATATAGGGGTTTTTAGGGGTTCTCAGTCGTGTTATGACTGCCCCAGCGGCGGAGACGTCAGAACCAGATAGAGACAGAAGTCGACTTTTACGATCAAAGTTCCATTTATTATTTGATTGGACTGGGACACATAAATCAATTAAAATCAAGACGAGGATGATGAAGGAAGAGAGAAAACGGAGAAATGAGATGACGGTGACACAAGCGAGGATAGATACACAGGCCTACATAATACACTGAGACGACGTTGACAGTTAGACATCCAGAGAGCCAGTCGATGATTACGGTTGGATGTCCAGAGAGCCAGTGCCGGCGGCGTGGCGAGGTCGATGGATTGACCCACGCTAAACTGCTAAGGGTCACGGGATAGATTGCCGACACTGGCCAATCACAGGTCAAATGGTTTACCTACGTAACTAAGTGAGGTGGTTGCCATCCGTGATCAACCAATCACGAAAGGGTTGCGCAACCTTTCTGAGAACACGGTCTAAGTTTAGTATTTTTTAATGTGTTTTATTGTCTAATCTGACTGTCTGAGGGAAATAAAGAAAAAGTTAAATAAATCTGGGGTAAACATCGTAAGACTGAACTTTGTACGACCTTTTGCGTACGGTGGGGTAGAATGACCATCTCTATACAACATCCCTTTTCCCCTTTAAAATTTTGTTACGCAGTAACCAAAATTTTACTAAAACATGAGGTTCATGTCAACATTCATTAAATATAGCGACCATAACAATAGGAAATTGTGAATGCAATATGAAATAATGTATATGAAATATGATAGTAATACACCGTGTAAGTAAGAGCTCTTGTACAGCAAATGACCTGTACACATTGGGAGAGGCGGGACAGTGGATGGGAAAGTCAGAAACATCACAGTCAATGACAATCAATGTGAATCGAAGTTTTCAAGGAATAAGAAAAAGAGAAAATTAACTGTTACATTGGAAGTGCACACACTCACAAAGATAGTAAAGTTTGCGACTGAAGACAGTGGTCACACACAAACAGATGGACCCAGGAAAATACGCAATGACCCGTAACATCGCTTTCCTATCTGACATGTGAAGACACAGCTCATCAGAAGCACAGTACATTTACAATTTCATGTATTGTTACACGAAAATGTTCACATTATATATTGACGTTCCTTGTCGTTCAACATTCACTCTGTTAAAAGAAGGTTAAATCTTTGTGAACCAATTACACTAAAACAATTCTGTTCACTCTTGTGATCTCTCTCAAAGGAAGAATAAAAGGTGATCATCTCACTCATTTGCATATGAAGACAAATAACATGTAAACAAATTTTGTTGTACATATTGACCTTGACCGTTGCCATGGCACTAAGGGCATACAATCCAGAGTGGAATGTAAACAATAAGAAATATTCCCTGTAGGTGCGTAGAAGAATACCATGAAAGGGTGGCAAACAGGTGCAGAAGCGAAAACTTCGTTAAGATTATTAGTAGCGTGTAAATGGTAAATATGAAACATAGAACATTTGCATTACTTCTGTCCAAAGAGATGCCTTTGCATTTTCTCTGGAGAACCTGTTAAAGGAACATTGTTCTCAAAAATGAAATTCACAACATTATCTGTATTTGCATAACGTGACACATTCCACCAAAAGGAAAAGTGAGCAGTTGGGTCACTTGATTTCAGAAGCAGTTGCAAATCACCTGCCTTATATCTTGCTTTCTCAACAACAAAACCATCATTTGGAGAGAGATCAGATAAGCATAAATGTTTCACAATTGTCGTGTTGTCCTCACTACATGGCAAAGCAAGACATTTGTTGTCTTCAAAACACCAAAGATGATTGGAAAGATTGACTGGACTTGTACAGTCAAAGCATAAAATATCTGAAGCTGTGATTGGTATTAACTTGTCACCATGTTCATCACAGAATAATTAAGGAGACTTTTCCTCTAGGAAAACATTAACATTATTACTGGAATTCTTCTCAAGAATTTGTTTCAACTTGGAAACATCTTGAATGTTTTCCTTTACTGCTGAAGCTTTAACATAGCATGGCTTCAGTCTGTTAAAATTAAAAACATCATTTAAGATTTCACCTTTCAATGTTGCTAACAGGAAGTGACTCCTATCGAGCACTTGGTGCACAACCAGTGGACCAACCCACTCTGCCGCAATTTTCCTGGAATTGGCAGTGAGACTTGAACTAGAGGGGTGGTAGACATATACCAATTGTCCCACTTTGTAGATTGGATTACTTGACAGACACTGTGCAGTCTTAGCTTGTTGTGAAGATTGGTGTCGCCTTTGAAGATCTAACATTACCTTTGACAAATGTGCAAACCGACTTTTCATTAGATCTGCATAATCTTCATAAGAATGAGAAAGACCTGCCATAGGATTAAAGGTGACTTTCGTAAGATCTGATGGCTTTCTTCCAAAATTAACTCGAATGGACTGTAATTGCCCAAATATGGTGAAGCAAAGGAATTATAAGCATATGCCGTAGTAGGAACATATCTTACCCAATCTGTGCCGAATTGGTTCAAGTTCACTTTCAAAAAATTTGACAATGTACCTCTCTACTTGCAGAGACCCATGGTTACAAACACTAATTAATTTCTGATCAATGTTGAGAGCTCGACACAACAAATTCAATAACTTTCCTGTAAGGGAGGCAGCAGCATCTGTGATAAGTCTAGTTGGAGGACCAAAAATCGTAATAACTTTCTGCAACAATGCTTCACAAATGGTTTCAGCATCCAACGTTTTCAGTGGTACACACACCAAGTATCTTGTAATTTCATCACAAGCAACCATAATATGTTTGTAGCCAGCCGTGGATGTTGGCATACTCTTAAAGTCTAGACTGATGCTGTCAAATGGCTTATAGGAATCTGGTATACGAGAGTGAACCATACGTGACTTACCTGGCTTACCCTTGAATTCTTGACATCTGAGACATGTTTGTACATAATTATTCACACATTGGAACATATTATGCATGTAAAAATGTTGACGTAACGTCAAATATGTACGCAAAACACCTTGAAGACAACTCAAAAGATTATCGTGATATTTCGAAATGACCTGATCAATCATATTGTCTGGAATGACCAATTGTAATGTTGTTCTAGACTTGTTCTTAGGATGAAGATACACTCGAAAAAGAAGACCATTGCAGAGAATGTAATTCTCCGCTTTTTGAGAAACTGCACGTGCACTTTTAGAATCTGAAGGCAAAATATCATGAGCCAAATAATCATAAATTGGTTTGAAATGTGGGCAAGACTCTTGTTGAAGTTGCAATTCATGTGCATTGAATGGTAAATCATAATCCCTGATGATCTTACGTTGAATATTCTTCATTACCTTTTGCAATTCTCTCTGTTTAGGTATGTGACCTGTAACCAACTTGTCTATGCTTGGAATAAGTGGCTTCGGAGGAGTATACAAGGCAGGAGGGGGCTCATGAATAACGTCCTGTGGGGTAGAGGTGTTATCTACCAGGCGTGGCTCAGGTTGCATCATTTCAGGCATTTCATGCTGTGAAGAAGGCTGGAAACTAGGCAAGGAAGGCAAATTACGTTCAGGCAATGGCAGTGGCAAATTACATGAAGGCAATGTAGGGGAAGAAACAGGTTGCTTAATGACAGAAGATGGCTCTGACAGAGACGTAGTCTTTGAAGATGCTGACTGTGTCTTTGGAACGTATGAAGAAGCAACCTTCGTTTTAGGAACAGTAACATTTGTTTGAGTTTTCTGTTCAGATGCCTTTGGCGTTTCCTTACTTGCAGTCTTTTTGCCTGAGAACAGATCTGGGATATGCACACCTAGAGCTTTAGCTTTAGATCTGGTAATGATAGGGTGACATTGCTCTTCAGTTACAGGGGACACATTATCATAAGAGCTGTCACTGAATGCAAGTGGCATTATACGATCTATCTCTGAATCATCTGGAGGAGGAACACGTGACAAATAATCTGCTAACACAATTTCAGAGTCTTTCTTATAGCCCACTTTCATCGTATATTCGGACAATCGAAATAGGAGTCTACTAACTCTCTGTGTTGGTGGCTCTTGCTTAGATTTGAAAATATCTGCAATAGCTGAATGATCAACATAAGCATCAAATTCCACTCCTTTAAGAATGTACTTAAATGCAGTAACATTGACAAGAAGACCATACAATTCCAATTCTGTTACACTGTAACCTTGGCATGCATCAGGCAAAATCTTTGAGTAGTATCCCAAAATTCTCTCTTTACCGTCAATGATTTGAGGGAGATATGAACCTGTTGCAGTTCGTGACGTATCACTGTACAAAGATAAACGACCTGTTCTCCTGGGCATATACAAAATTGGTGACTCACACATGAGGTTACGTATTGTATCGAATGCATTTTAATGAACAATTGTCCATTGAAATTCTTTGCGTTTCTTACTCAATGCATGCAATGGTTTCAGAGTTGTCTGAATGGATGGATAAAATTGTGAAATATAATTCACTGCACCAACAAATCTACGTACTGCGTTAAGATTTCTGGGACGTGGTGTGTTTCTGATTGCATTACATCTAGATTGTAATGGTTTAAAGCAAGCATAACCTTCATTGTCTATACCAATTAGGTGTCCCATGTACGTAACAGACTTACGAAACAAATGACACTTCTGAGGAGAGATTCTAAGACCATGGTCAATCAAGGCATGAAAAATGGACTGTAAATGACGTTTATGTGACGTAATATCCTGCGAAAATACGATCAGATCGTCGTGATGTGCAATGACGAAAGAATGAGGAATGGTCGTAAAGACATCATTAATCTTTGCCTGAAAAATAGCAGGTGACAAATTTAAACCTTGAGTGAAATCTCCGATAAAAGTAATTAGAACCTGCAAATGGAGCAATACCTGTATATTTCTGTGACCTTTCACTCAAACGAAGACAGAAGAATGCACTCTTTAAGTCTAGTGTACTCAAGACAGTGGCTTGGGAATGACCTATTTTCTTCAAGGTGTCATTCACCAATGGAAATGGATAATTGAGACGTGTTATCCTGCTATTCAAATAGCGAAAGTCTGTTACAAGTCCTTTCTCATTGGAGTCTTTTTTGGGGATCAGAAATACTGGAGATGTATATGATTGGTGTCCAATTGCCAAGATACCCATTTTGACAAGTTTGTTCATCTCCTTTGATGCCAATTGTTTGTCTCTTTCAGACAGTTTGTAAGGCCTAATGAAAAATGGCTCTTCATTGTCCAATTTGAAGTCAACCTCTGAATCAGTACATGGCGAAATTTCGCAGTATAGAGAAATTGCTTCCCTGTTTTGCTCCAACATTTTGTACATTTCAGACCTCTCTGCATCGTTCAAGACACTACCATGAAAGTTAACATACTTGTGAAAGACTTCACGTTCAGTAAGTGACGCAATAGGGTCAGTAGGATCTAGATGAGGATACTTATTACAATTCTCCATGACAATAGAATGACGTGTCTGGTTGTTAGAATATGATGACATAGCATTACAATGCATAACATTATCACTATACACTGGCGTAGAAATAGGCGTGGGAAATACTTCAGGAGGACACTCTTGCAAAACATTGACTATATCTTGTGTGGTGACATACGCTACTGGACGATTTTCTTTGATAACGAACGGTGTTTTACCCTTATTAGTCAGAAGAATACGAGTGCAATTTTTGTGCAGTTTCAAGAGCATTATCGATGGGCAAAGGTGTTTAACAAATCTGCATGGATATGCGGAGACATCACAATTTTTGAGTGCATTCGGCAAATGAGTTCGAACGACAACATAACGACTTCGACATGGATAGATGACTGTACGTTCAAGTGGTTTCAGAAAACATTTACGTCTGTGTAGACAGAACGTATTGTCTGTGAAGTCAAGGCTACCCTTCAGATTTTTCAAAGAGTTGGATCCTAAAATAAGATCAAGGCCTGTCAAATTATGTGCAACGATTGCCGAAAATTGAAATGGGTGACCTTGAAGCATAACTTCGAATGAGATTTTACTGTCACCATAAATGTGGTCTCCATTTCCCAGGCGGAATGCCACCGGTTCAATATTCTGTTGTGGAAGACCAGACAGATATTTGGATTTGGCCACAGTGTCACGAGAGATGAGCGTTTTGTTGGAACCGCTATCTAACAGGATGAGAATAGAGGCATCCTGCAGATAGCCCTTAATGAAGTTCTTATCGTCCAACTTTAGTGTGATGGTATCATCACTGTGGCCTAGGTATGTATCGACGGGTGTACGAAAAGTAGGAGTCTGATTGCACTGGTTTGGAGACTGATTGTGATTACAAAAATTTTCATTCTGACATTCTGAATTTGAATTTTCCATTGCCTTCATTAAAAAATAATTGCAGAATCTGCTAATATGGCCAGGATTATGACAAGTAAAGCAGATAATATCGGGATTGAAGGTGCGCTGTTGCACATTATAATTATAGGCCATTAGTTCCCGAATGTATGTTCGGCTCAGCCTAGGTCTAGGTGGCCTGTGTACTCTCTGTGCTGCTCTTCCTCTTTCATGATCGTTTGTTACTGCCATTGTACTAAATATTACACTAAGACACGCTATGAAAAACAAATAGGGGTATATTGACATTTCGTTCCCTTGTACACACGTATAAAACGTAGGCCTAGCCTATTGGCGATATGACCGTTAGTTACACTACAGGTGGTTACATATACGAAGCCAAAATGTACCAGTTACGCAAAATCATTTTACGCAATTCACATGACAACAAAGAACACACAAACGTAACGTTTCTGACTCGGGGAGGGGTGGGACTGGGAGAAGAGCTCTTACTCACCCTTAATTTTGTAATTGATTTGTCCCTCGTAGTCGTCGGTGGTGGTTTTTCCGGCGTCTGGATGCGCGAATGGTGTTGGAGAAGCCTCGGTAGCGTTGGCTAACCTGAGTTTAGTGGCGCGTTGTTCGTCTAGCCTAGGTACGGGTAGCGACGTTACAAAATGAATAGCTGTCAGTACAGTCACACCGATGGGTAGGCGCTGGCTTCTAACGGTGCGCTAGGCGGTGACCACTGGATTCCGGCGTCTAGAAAGAAATCACAGGCCAAGTCCACCGCAAGACCACTTTCGGACCATCCAAAACCAGGTCATCCAAGGTGACCACATCCAAGGTAGACGATCCAGACGGTTATTTTGTAGATTTTTCACAGACCACCATGTAGAATATTGGGGTTTTTAGGGGTTCTCAGTCGTGTTATGACTGCCCCAGCGGCGGAGACGTCAGAACCAGATAGAGACAGAAGTCGACTTTTACGATCAAAGTTCCATTTATTATTTGATTGGACTGGGACACATAAATCAATTAAAATCAAGACGAGGATGATGAAGGAAGAGAGAAAACGGAGAGATGAGATGACGGTGACACAAGCGAGGATAGATACACAGGCCTACATAATACACTGAGACGACGTTGACAGTTAGACATCCAGAGAGCCAGTCGATGATTACGGTTGGATGTCCAGAGAGCCAGTGCCGGCGGCGTGGCGAGGTCGATGGATTGACCCACGCTAAACTGCTAAGGGTCACGGGATAGATTGCCGACACTGGCCAATCACAGGTCAAATGGTTTACCTACGTAACTAAGTGAGGTGGTTGCCATCCGTGATCAACCAATCACGAAAGGGTTGCGCAACCTTTCTGAGAACACGGTCTAAGTTTAGTATTTTTTAATGTGTTTTATTGTCTAATCTGACTGTCTGAGGGAAATAAAGAAAAAGTTCAATAAATCTGGGGTAAACATCGTAAGACTGAACTTTGTACGACCTTTTGCGTACGGTGGGGTAGAATGACCATCTCTATACAACAATAGGTGCTAAAATAAAGAGCCATATTATCATTGATGTGGTTTATCGTTCTCTTACCAGCAGTATACCTGTTTTCATCCATAATATTTCTGTCAAGGGAGATACGTTACATGACATAAAAAAAACTGCGTACTTACTGAGAGTTTTAATGTTAATCGCTGAAATATCATACTGACCTAAAGTCTTCCAGGTCTGTGAGATGATATGTTCTTCGTCATTTTTGCCATTTATTCCAAGTCTAACTCGAATCACAGAGGAATCAGCAACCCATCTTGACAATATTTCTTTCGTAGTTTTCATAATAGCTCCATGGTAATTATCGAGCATTTAGTCAAAAATAAACACAAGCCAGCTGTGTGATACCTTAAATTTACACTACTGACATATCGATGGACATTTGAAACTGTTTCTGTAAGAATGTTCTTCGTTGTTTCTTGTGTGTGTGTGCCTGAGTATCTTTTTTCTTTTTTTGTTCTTCCGTTATTTGTGTTTCAATAATGTAGTTAGCGTCAAAGACTTCTACAAGCCCTCACAGTATCCTACGGTAAATAAAAAAGTAAATGACCATATCAAAGTAATTCAAGAATCGAAAGTCCATTGATGGCATTTCTTTCATTCTCTAAACTCTCAAGCCTTCTCTCATCATTTGTTTTTAACTTTTATCAACCCTAGACCGACCGCCCCATTGCGTGTTTCATAAGACGTCGTCGTTTGGAACGCCCGATGTGAAATAATCTTGTCATGATTCTAAATGTGTTGCAGATGGACAGAAAACCGCCACGTGATACTTTGCATTTTAAGAAGGATTGTATGTGGCGAATTGTGACGATTACCGTTTACATAATAATGCACGTATTGTCGATAGTGTTGTTTAACTTGGTCAACAACATAATGCAAAATGAGAAACGAAGCTAGCCAGAGAGTTGGAGAGGCGGAAAAACAGATGTCCCGTCAATTTCAGCCAGAGGGGGGGGGGGGGGGGCACCGAGATGATAATGATCCTCCTCTATGTTTGAAACGGTATGTTCAAAAGAGGAGTTTTTTCTCTCTCTCTCTCCCGGGGATTTAGTGATGGTCTCGAATGTATTCTATTTGTTCATATAAAAGAGAAAGAAAAGTAACTTTTACCAAGAAAGACATGTCTCATTTGAGGCCATGGATTTCAAAAGCTTTCGTCACTGACTGTAAATCGTAAAATATTGTTACTTAAATTACATCACTATAAAGTGTCGCTTATTTAAAAAAAAAATTTTTTTACAAAGAATGTAACTCAATTGTTGATCATAGATCACGGTACTGTAACATTTTATGGGGTGTTCCGCACAGGATCTATATATTCTAGGGCCTCTCTTATTTCTTATTTACATTTATGATCTCCCAAATTGCTCAAATGAGTTATCATTCTCTCTCCTTCCAGACAATCCCTGTAATATTCTGGTTCGACACAACGATCCGACAGGTAGGCCTAATCTTTTTTTGTAAGTCTTTGACTTTACCAAACTGTCTAATTTATGCCAAAAGCGTCTATCTTTCCAACTGTTTTTGAACTTCAAATATGTATTTCTAACTCTGAGATATGATAGTCGATTTGTGTGAAGAAACTACATAAAGGCTTTGACGTAAGTGATGGCGTCAGTAAAATCATTAAAATATGAATATAACCCCATTATGACTAACACTGAAAAGAATGTACCATATCTTAATTTTAGTTTACTACCTTATACAATCTTCAGTTGGCGTTTAGCAACCTTTCAATGCACTTTCTACCTTCACGAAAACTTGATTTTTGTTTTTTTTTATACAATTCAGAATTGCCTGAAAATCTTATAAGTTTTTGATGGACGTTGTTCTACCTGGATTCACTTCTTACCGTATATGGTATCAGTTGATAACCAAGGTTTATCGAGTTTCTCACTTTAAAAGTCGATAACCTGGGTTATCCTCAACTGATATAACCTGGTTTATTCAAATTGATAAACATGTGAATTTATTATGAGCATTTGGCGATGATAAACCTGGTTTTTCGGACTGAGAAACCTGGTTTATCGTCTGATAAACCGGTTTCATCGAATTGATAACCAGTATATAAAAACTTGACTTATCGATTATAAACCTGGTTATAAGTCGAAAGACCTGGTTTATCGACGCAAAATGCTCCGTAAGTCGAAAAACCTGGTTATCGGTTGATAAACCAGGTTTATCGGACGAAAAACCCGGTTGTTGGGCATTTGGACTTCCATAAACGAAATCAATTTTCCAGGCACTTTCTGAATTTCAGCCGGTGGCCTTATGTGCATTTTAGCTACGACAGTCTTCCAGACCATAAGCTATTATGTAATACTCTATGGAATTATAATTGAGATTTCAAAACAACAGACATATCATTTGTGTAAAAGAGATACCATTGTAATAGCTAAGGAGACAAATGCCCACCTCTTTTTTTTTTTAAGTCGACCACAGCTTGGTAGTTAGATAAGTATTACTTGAAAAAACCTGCTTTTGCATGTCCTAATGTTTCTGTAAATGTTTGCATGTTCTCTTTCCCGTTATTTTGGAAGTTTGTGTAGATGCGATCCGATTTTATTTTACGATTTCGTTGGACTGCTTTTATATGTTTGCATTTAAGTTGATGACACACTCACCATTGGGAGGCTCAAAATATAGAATGTAGAATACACAAAGCTAGCCCCCAAATGTTCTATCAGTGTCTCATACTCTTGAATGAATGTAGAACACCAAATTAATATCATTTATGTCTCTTTTCCTCGTCAACATAAATCATGTCGTTATAGTCGTGAATTGTAATCAATGAATTATCTGCCACAACTAACAATATACCACCACCACCACCCTTGCACCCACAATCCTATGACCGTTTTAGGCGCTTTTTCACTTGTATCATGTATTTGAGGCTCTAATACTGGAAAAAAAAAATGACGTCTTGGAATGTGTTTCACCACCTTTGAACCCAATTTAAGACGATGGGTTTACAAGATTTAAAGTATGCTGATAACGTAACAAAAGACACAAGGTTCAATCTAGTCTACGGACTGGGTCGTTCGTTTGGGGTTCGATTTGCAAAGCGGAATTTCTTAATTAGAGATACTTTTCAGCTGTATATCAATGTAATATATCGAATGAGGATCTCAATGTAGGTAATAGGGGACAAAAAATGTAATGATCGAAAACTTCATGATTCAATCGTAATTCGTTGTCCTTGTTTAGAATGTCCACTACATGTAACATGTTATTGTTTTCTTATTTGTTTAAAGACAATTTTGAGCTATATATCATTACACAACGAAGGAGAATCTCAATTAAGGTCATATGGAAAAAAAAAATTATTTGCAAAAAAAAAATGAAATTACTGTTGAGATATAAATTTATCTTTGTTTAAATTAACCACAGAAATCATACATCGTAACAGATGACGTCATTAACAGAGTTATATCATTAGAATAACCCCAACACGGTTTACATTTAAAGAATACGCTATATCTTTTATTTAGCCTAACTAATTGTCACGTAACAATCCTCTTGATGTAAGCAGACTTTGAATACATCTCCACCATTTAGAATACATGAAAAAATTATTTTGAGATGAAATGAAGAGTCCTTAAAGTGTGTGTTAACTATTGAATAAGGATGTCGATATCGTCCACATGTAAGCCCGTGTCCTGGTTTACAATGTTAAAAACATGTGACTTGTTGTTGTTTTCTTGATTAATTAAAGAGAATTTTTGAGTTGTATGTCATTATATATCAAATGCCAAAATCAAATGAAATATCGGTACTCTCGCAAAGTGGCTAACTTAAAATTTTATTTGATTAGAGCATACAACAAACGTGTTCTTTGTTCTCAATAAACAACAGAAAGCAAAAGGTAATCTATGAGTCATTAAATGTTAGTTTTAATTCAGAAAAACCCCAACACCGTATTATACTGTTTAAAAGACATCACGCCACTTATCTTTTATTTATCCTTTTAGCTTACTATTGTCACGTACCAATCTTCTTAATGTAGCAGACTTTAAATATATCTACCACATTTGAATACGGAAACTAATTATTTTGACATGAAATAAGAGTCCTAAAGTTGTGATAACTTTGAATAAGGATGTCGATATCGTCCATATGTAAGCCCTTAGGTCTTCGTTTCGAATGTCAAAAACATCTCAATTAGCTATTGGTTTTTCGTGTGTACAATTAAGAGACAACCTTTCGAGCCTGTCTATCATTGTATATCGAATGAGGATTCTCGATGTAAGGTAATATGGAGAAATTTATTAATGATCGAAAAGTTCACGATTCGGTCTGCGTTTTTATTAATCCATAAGGCTACTTACCAAAAGGTCTATTTTATGCCAAAATCGGGTATCTCTCGGAATGTGTTCCAACTTGATGTATGTAATCGTAACGTTAAGATATAACAGTTTCTTTCTTTAAATGAGCCACAAAAAGTATAAAACTTTGATGATGACGTCATTAATAGTGTTAAAATATCAAAAGGACCCCAACATGGTTTACGCTTAAAAGAAGGCAGTGTATCTCTCCTTTAGCTTAACTAATTATCACGTAACAATCTTCTTAACGAAAGTAGACTTTACATATATCTGCACAATTTAGAATACGTAAAAATATTGTTTTCAGATGAAATGAAGAGTCGTTAAAGTGTTTGTTTACTATTGAATAAGGATGCCAGTATCGTCCATATGTAAGCCCTTGTCTTCGTCCAGAATGTCAAAAACATCTCCCCTGTAATTGTTTTCTTTTATAATTAGACACAATATTTGAGCTGTATATCAGTGTACATCGAATGAGGATCTCGATGAAGATAATATGGAGAAATTTTTTAATGATCGAAAAGTTCACGATTTTGTCTCTATTTTTATTAATTCATAAGTCTATAGCCTTATCAAAATGTCTAACTTATGCCAAAATCGGGTATCTCCCTGACTGCCTCCCAACTTGATATAGGTAATCGTAACGTTGAAATATAACCGTTTCTTCCTTTAAATTAACCACAAAAAGCATAAAACCTCAATAATGACGTCATTAATATTGCTAAAATATCAAAATGACCCCAACACGGTTTACGTTTAAAACAACGCAGTGTATCTCTCTTTTAGCTTAGCTAATTGTCACGTAACAATCTTCTTAACGAAAGCAAACTTTGAATATATTTGCAAAATTTAGAATACGTAAAAAATATTGTTTTGAGATGAAATGAAGAGTTTTCTAAAGTGTTTGTTTACTATTCAATAAGGATGCCAGTATCGTCCATATGTAAGCCCTTGTCTTCGTTCAGAATGTCAAAAACATCTCCTTTGTTATTGTTTTCTTGTATAATTAGGACAATATTTGAGCTGTATATCGGTGTATATCGAATGAGGATCTCGATGCATTAATATGGAGAAATATTTTAATGATCGAAAAGTTCGCGATTCTGTCTGTATTTTTATTAATTGATAAGGCTATAGCCTTACCAAAATGTCTATTTTATGCCAAAATCGGGTATCTCTCGGAATGTGTTCCAACTTGATACATGTAATCGTTACGTTGAGATATAACAGTTTCTCTCTTTAAATTAACCACAAAAAGCATGAAACG
This sequence comes from Stichopus chloronotus, assembly GCA_021234535.1. NCBI lineage: Eukaryota > Metazoa > Echinodermata > Holothuroidea > Aspidochirotida > Stichopodidae > Stichopus > Stichopus chloronotus. The sequence goes on along the minus strand of CM037829.1, from coordinate 17,647,423 downwards.
TCAATAATGACGTCATTAATACTGTTAAAATATCAAAATGACTCCAACACGGTTTACGCTTAAAAGAACGCAGTGTAGCTCTCCTTTAGGTTAACTAACTGTCACGTAACAATCTTCTTAGCGAAAGTAGACTTTACATATGTCTGCAAAATTTAGAATACTGTAACGGCACAGGATGTACCGTCGTAGCGTTTACTTTGTTTTATAGGCCTACTGTATTCCGTACTATCCTGTATCAGCTACCTCTTAATGTTAATATTTGAAGTTGACCACCTAGGGAGATGCTGAGCATTTCCTGTCTGTGTGTCCGGTAAATTTATATTTAGAAACAAAGCCTGCTGAGTCTCGTCCGTGCTCATACGTCACTTAGATGTAATTGATTGGTCAGTTTATGGTAGACTGGGCGTGGTTTACCGTTCGTATAGGTTTAAGTGTTGTTTTACACGTTATAAGTATGGAAAATTGTTTTCATATAAAAATCCCTGCAAATTGAAAAAGGAGTTCTTTTTCCGAGGGTTTCCGGAGGTTCCGAGGGTTCCGGAGGTTCCGAAGGTTCCGCTCGTGGTGTCCGAAGGGCCGGTTCCATACAGTAGAGTAGGTTCCGTGGGTTCCGAGGTGGCTGACATCGGCAGAAGGGTCCGGAATCAACTGCGCCGAGGTTCAACTGCGCCGCCGTTCAACTGTACTGAAGTTCAACTGCGCCGACGTTCAGCTGCGCCGATGCTCAACGTTCACGAACTTCGTCGTCAACCTCGTGGGTTTCTATTCCGAAAACTGCGGCCTCCCCTGTGATTTTCCTATGCTAGAAGTATTTAATCGTACGATGTGTTGCTATTACTAAGTGGTACGGATTTCATTGCTATTATTAAGCTGAACGGAATTCATGTAATGCGCGATTCAAGCGCATCACCTTTTTATGCTGTAGATATGTAAATAGACGTTCCAAAATTGATATCCTCTTGTCGACAGTTTTATTCCTCGACTCTCTCGTCCCCCCCCCCCCCTTTCTCCCTTCCTCGCACACACCACCGAAGACGGCGCGTTACAATACGTAAAAAATATTGTTTTGAGATGAAATGAAGAGTTCTTAAAGTATTTGTTTACTATTGAATAAGGACGCCGATATCGTCCATATGTAAGCCCTTGTCTTCGTTCAGAATGTCAAAAGCATCTCCTTTGTTATTGTTTTCTTGTACAATTAACTACAATTTTTGACCTGTATATCGGTGTATATCGAATGAGGATCTCGATGTATTTAATATGGAGAAATATTTTAATGATCGAAAAGTTCACGATTTTGTCTCTATTTTTATTAACTCATAAGACTATAGCCTTACCAAAATGTCTACTTTATGCCAAAATCTGGTATCTCTCGGAAGGTGTTCCAACTTGATGTATGAAATCGTAACGTTGAGATATAACCGTTTCTTTCTTTAAATTAACCACAAAAAGCATAAAACCTCAATAATGACGTCATTAATATTTCTAAAATATCAAAATGACCCCAACACGAATTGCGCTTAAAAGAACGCAGTGTATCTCTCATTTAACTTAACTAATTGTCACGTAACAATCTTTTTAACAAAAGTAGACTTTACATATATCTCCAAAATTTAGAAAACGTAAAAAATATTGTTTTGAGATGAAATGAAGAGTTCTCTAAAGTGCTTGTTTACTCTTCAATAAGGATGGCAGTATCGTCCATATGTAAGCCCTTGTCTTTGTTCAGAATGTCAAAAACATCTCCTTTGTTATTGTTTTCTTGTATAATTAGGACAATATTTGGGCTGTATATCAGTGTTCATCGAATGAGGATCTCGATGAAGGTAATATGGAGAAATTTTTTAATGATCGAAAAGTTCACGATTCTGTCTCCATTTCTATTAATCCATAAGGCTATAGCCTTACCAAAATGTCTATTTTATGCCAAAATCGGGATCTCTCGGAAGGTGTTCCAACTTGATGTATGAAATCGTAACGTTGAGATATAACCGTTTCTTTCTTTAAATTAACCACAAAAAGCATAAAGCGTCGATGATGACGTCATTAATAGTGTTAAAATATCAAAATGACCCCAACATGGTTTACCCTTAAAACAACGCAGTGTATCTCTCTTTTAGCTTAGCTAATTGTCACGTAACAATCTTCTTAACGAAAGTAGACTTTAAATATACCTGCAAAATTTAGAACACGTAAAAAATATTGTTTTGAGATGAAATGAAGAGTCTTTAAAGTGTTTGTTTACTATTGAATAAGGATGCCGATATCGTCCACATGTAAGCCCATGTCTTCGTTCAGATTGTCAAAAACATCTCCCTTGTTATTGTTTTCTTGTATAATTGTTGAGCTGTATATCAGTGCATATCGAATGAGGATCTCGATGTAGGTAATATAAAGAAATTTTTTAATGATGGAAAAGTTAACGATTCTGTCTCTATATTTATTAATTCATAAGGCTATAGCCTTACCAAAATGTATCATTCATGCCAAAATCGCGTATCTCTCGGAATGTGAGTCAACTTGATATATGTTTTCCTAACATTGAGATATGAACGTTTCTTCACTTAAATTAAGCACGAACACCATAAAACTTAAATAGTGACGTCATTGATGGTGTTAAAGTATCAGAATAAGCCAAACATGGTTGAAATGTAAAAGAACGCGGTGTATCTCTTCTTTCGCTTAAATATTTTTCAAGTAACAATCTTGCTAAAGAAAGTCGACTTCAAATATAGCTCTACAATTTAGAAAACGTAAAAAATATTGTTTTGAGATGAAATGAAGAGTCCTTAAAGTGTTTGTTTACTATTGAATAAGGATGCCGATATCGTCCATATGTAAGCTTTTGTCTTTGTTTAGAATGTAAAAAACATCTCCCTTTTTGTTTTCTTGTGTAATTAGGGACAATTTTTGAGCTGTATATCAGTGTAAATCGAAAGAGGATCTCCATGTAGTTACTATGGAGAATTTTTTTAATGATCGAAAAGTACATGATAGTGTCTCTACTTTTATTTGTTCATGAGGCTATGACCTTACCAAAATGTCTAATTCATGCCAAAATCGCGTATCTCTCGGAATGTGTTCCAACTTGAAATACGTATTCCTAACGTTGAGATATAATCGTTTCTTTCTTTAGATTAACCGGAAAAAGCATAAGACTTAACTTATGACGTCATTAAATGTTAAACAATCAGAATAACCCAAAGATAGTTTACATTTAAAAGAACACGCTATATCTTTTATTTAGCTTAACTAACCGTCACCTAACAATCTCTTGATGTAAGCAGTCTTTAAATATATCTCCACCATTTAGAATACGTGAGAAGAATCTTTGTTTTGAGATAAATTGAAAAGAGTCCTTAAATTGTGCGTTTACTGTTGAATAAGGATGCTGATATCCTCCATATGTAAATCCTTTTCTTCGACGCTTAGAATGTCAAAAACATGTCGATTGTTATTGTTTTCTTGTTGGATTAGAGAATATTTTTGAGCTGTATATCATTATATATCGAATAGGAATTTTGACGTGGGTATAATGGAGAATTTTTTAATGATGAAAAAGTCTTTGATTCTGCCTCTATTTTGATTAATTCATAATGCTATAGCTTTACAAAATTGTCTAATTCATGTGAAAATCGTCTATGTTTTGTTGTGTGTTTCTTTCCTGGAAATTTTGTCATAGAACAATTTCTTTGAAAAGAGCAACGTTTAAATATACTTTTTTCTTGTAGGAAATGTCAAAACTATTTACTTTGAAATGAAATTAGATGCTTTACAAAGTATGTATGTTTGTCTGTGGAATAAGGACGCCGATATCTTCCATACGTTTTCTTCCGGATTCGTCGTTAAAACTGACTACTAACATGTACTTGTAAAATGTGTTTTTTTAATGAATTCTTGAGAGAATGGTGAACTCTGCTTCATATAATATCGATTGATTAACTCAATTGAAGCGATATTTAACACATTTATAATGATCGAAAAATTCATTAATTTACCTTTATTTTTATAAATCCACTAGGCTATACCCTTACCAAGACATCAGAATTTGGTGAAAACCGACTAGGATCTTCTTTTGTTGTTTTAACCTTAGAAATTCTATTTCCAACATTGGAGATATAACCGTCCCATCAGTGTGAAAGACAAAATGCATAAAACGTTGTTGATGTCGTCATTAATCTCATTAAAATATCATAAAAACCCCAATATCGTATTCTTGAACAGAATGTACTATGATCTCTTATATTCCATTGACGTTGTGTCACAGACCATTCTGCTAAAAAGTGAGCGACGTTTAAACGTACATCACCTTGTAAAAGAGGTCAGAAATAATTATTTTGAGACAAAATGTAGAGTCCTTTTAATTTTTTGCTATTAGGTCAGGATAAGGATATCTTGCATACATTCGTCTTTTGTTTGTTAGAATGTATACAAACAAATTATGTTTCCTGTTAAATTAGAGACAATTTCGAACACTGCATCATTTCATGTTGATTTAGGATCTCAATTTATGCGATATTCAAGACTTGTGTAATGACAGAAAAAAATTCATCAATTTGCGTCTACTTTTTACTAATCCATAAGTTATACCTTTAACAAAGATATCAGAGTTATTCCAAAATTACTACGTTCTTTAATTTTGTTTTTAAACTTCGAAATTCTATTTATAACGTTGAGATTTAACTGTCTTATAAGTTTGAAGAGCTTGCAAAATGCCTAGAATGTAGTTGATGACGTAATAAACAACCAATAAAAGGTCATAATGACTCCAACATCGTTGACATGTAAAAAGTGTCACCTATCTTACTTTTAGCTCGAAGTACTCTCACAGAGCATTCTTCTCAAGATAAGCAGTAAACATACCTCTACCTTCTAGAAAACGTCAAAGTAATTATTTTGAAATAAAGTCAGCGGCGTCTTGAAATATTTATCTACTTTTTCCTTACATAAGGAAGCTGTGACTTTGGTCACGATCACTTAACACATCAGTTTGCCTCAATTAATTATCCATAGGGTTTTAGCATTAGCAAAATGTCATAATTATGTCCATATGTTAAAATCGGACTTATAACTCGTATTATTTCTAATGTTGAGATAAAACTGCGTGATGACTGTGAAGAACCTACAACATGCGAAAAAGTCAAGATGTCATCACTATTAAAATATCATATCAACCCTAACATTGTTTACACTTGGAAAAAATCTACAGCAATCTTACTTTTAGCTCAACGGTTATTGTCACAGATCAATCGTGGTAAAATAAATATAGTTTCATCTTGTAGAAAACGTGAAACTTATTACTTTGAGATGAAATCAGGAGCGTTTCGAAATATTAAGTATATTAAGTTGTTTTATAATTGAAGAAAGATGATGTTATTTGACATAAATTCCTCCCTTTATTTTGTTCCGAATGTCAAAATAATTTCACTGATTTTTAAGCCCTTTATGTGTTGAATTGTAATAAATTCTTGCATTTTTCATAGATTTAGGACCTAGGATATTTAGTATTCAGGTAAGGAACAATAAGTCCATCAATTTTTCTCTTTTTATTGGTAAATAAAGTAGGAGTAATATAGTTTTACTTACATGGCACAATTAAGTCTTAATTATAGCGTCATCCTATACAGTGGCACACCTGCAATAAATCTAACATGTCAAACCACTCTCTGAGCAATAAATTCAATCAGTTTTTTTTATTTTGCTTTTAATATATTACAAATTAGTTTATGCAAATTACATTCAACGTCAATTGTTCGTCTCATTACAATAACGTTATACTATTTCAAGTTATATTTGATATAGTAAGTTTGAAAGGATGGTCTAGCCACAAATATAGCTTTGATATGTTAAAGAGTAAGTAAATCTGACCATTAAGTGAAACTTCCAGTCAATTCCCATGTGTGGTTCCCGAGATATGAGCAGTTGAAGTTGCCACACTTGTTACTGACAGTTAACTTGAAGCAAGCAGGAGTGATGTCATTTCCCCACATTAATAAAGTATTTTATGTTTTTCTATAAAATATACACCAAATTTAATACTTCAATATATTGGGATATCATAACGTGAATGTTAGAGGGGTATGAGAGTTTTGTGACCTTCACGTAACCAGTATGTAGGCTGACCACCTACTGATTTCAAGGTCAACATAATAAATTTAAAAATGAAGAAAACAAAAGACTCCTTAGCAATGTGAAGAGATGATGTCACTCCTGTTTGCTTCAAGTTCCCAGTTGGTAGCAAAGGGGGTAACTTCAGCTGATAAAATCGTGAGAACCATGCATGGGAACTGAAAGGAAGTTTTACTATAAGGGTCAGATTTACTTACTCTTAAACATATCAAAGCTAAATTTCTGGCTGGACTATCCTTTTAACCAAAAATCTATGCAGCTGTTTTAAGTGTAGAACTTTAATTAGAAAACTTATAGCTGATTTGAGCGTAGCCCCACTGGCTATAACTGCGGTCAGGCAAGTTCAGTACAACTTGTACAACTTATACATTTGATCTTATTCTGCAACATTTTTTCAAAGTTTGTTCAAAAGACCCCACACTACAAGTTTCAGTCAACTATACATTAGTCTACTATATGCACCAGAGACTATGCTTTGTAGTACACAGGGTAAATGCCATAAAATTAGGTAAGGCTTTGTTATTCAGTTGATCGATTCACAGAATATATTCAACTTACACAAGACAGTCACTGTAAACATCTGTATATGGAGTATTGATGCTGGTTATCGTGAACAATATTTCCAAAATGATTATTTTCTCTGCATAAAAAGCGTGTTTGTTACCATACAGTCACAATTTAACATGAGAAACCAAACGACTACTTGCTACATTCATTAAATCTAGTGACATGCCTTTTATAAGCCCTTCATTGTCGTCGGCCTATCTCTGAAAACAAGTGGAAGTATCGTGTGCACTGATCTGAAGGTGAAATAGAGATTGTAATGTAACACTCTATGTGAGTAACTGTGCATGAAGTGAAATGGGTGCTCACAAGCCATTTATTACAGCAATGTGAGATTTATTGTCACATTTGAGTAGTATCAGTTTATCGCAGTATCGCAAGCATAAATATAGTTATCTGTCTGACATGTAATTTATGATTCATGATTGACATATATAATTTAGTGACACATTGTACCATAGTAGCTATTCCTGAAATATTCTATATTCATGAATGTTAAATTATTCTGACTGATACTGCTACCACTGCTGGCCCAATGAGATTGCATTCTCGAAAGAAGTCATCAAGAACTTAGAGTAGTTAAAAACTGAAAGAACTACAGAAAATACATCTTTTCCTTTTCAGAGTGAAATTTCATCATATGGTCCGCTATGGTCACTTTGAAAGACTCTAATTGAGAAAAGACCTATTTTATTGAATGCAAACAAAATTCATGTCTCCTTTTTTTTTAATTGTCTTACAATAAACGCCTTCGCTGACATTTGTCGCTCAAAATCAATATATGTAACTTTGATATCCTACATAATTTAGTTACTTTGAAGCATTGATCATATGATGTAGAAGTACATAAGCTGGGCCGTATTTAAACATGGACCAGATAGGAATGCAGTCATGGCCTATACGGAAATTGGGCTCCACAAAATTACGTTATTGTATTTTTAAGGTGTTATCAGAAAGGAAGTCTATGGAGTTCATCCAAGTCCCTTCGTGATCTGTACCAGTGTTGTTTTACAGAGAATTACAGTCACCCCGTGACCTCCTAGCATTAGTTTGTGCCCTGCGTCTTCCCAAAGGTTAATCGGTCAATACTCGTAGGATGTGAGTTTCCCTTTAGAAAACCCAACTATCGGTGCACCAGTCGAAAGAAAAGAGAATGATCGTGCAACCAAGCAATGTTTCTTACTCAGTGTGAATCAATGCGTTCCATCAGTACTGAACCTACAAGGAAAACTACAATATGTGCCTGTACGGTTATAACACGTACCAATTTCACGCATAGACCATCATGCACAGAAATCCTCATCCACAGAACTATTTACTAGTTACGACTAGTGAATATGTCAAAGACAATCAACTGCTTCCAATCATTTGTTCATACTGCTTCAAGGTTTCGGAAAATGAATGCAGAGAAAGTCAACCAAACAATGGGACGTTTTGGGATCAAACCCCTTACAATGAATAACTTTGTCACACTAAAGAAAGAAATCCCACATATTTCTGCTTGTACCTCGGGGAGATTTAACAACTTGAAAGTCTTCAATCACACATCTATTACGTAATGATCAGTAAATGTAATTGGAATTTTCAAACACAGTAAGCTTCTTGGTTGTTCAAAGCACCAAGAGATAATTGCTGAAAGGGGTTATTGTTGATTTCTCTGATCCTATATTTTCATGACCATATTCAGACTTATCCGCTGAAAGATTAGCTAAATCTAACACAGAGCGATCTGTGCGGTTACTACTTCAAGCGCCTAATGATACTCCAGCAATGTACTGTAACCAAAGACACCATAGGATCCTTCTCTGTGGTTGAAACCAATACTATAACTTAAACACAGTTTTCATTTTCATTTAGAAGTGTATAGGCTAAATAGTTTTTTTGTTATCACTGAGTCAGTTTCATTTCTCTTTTCGCTTTTTGTGCCGTTTCTATGCACTTAAAAACCACTATTACATGAAATGGATGTGAGTATATGAAACACGTTATCAGTTTAAGTAGAATTGTGTTAATATGCGTGTGAATTAAGCGAATAGACTTTTATTGATAAATTAGAATTATGTTTTACTGTTATGAATACAAGTGTTGACATCATGTGACATATTTACCACGAAATAAGACACGCTAATTAATATACACAATGTAACTGCATTCATCCAAAGAATATCTAGTCAAAAAGCCCCCATTATAAAATTTTCTGACGCTCTCGGAGAAAGTAAATTTTAATTTAAATATCAGCAACATTATCCAAATTGCAGTGAGTAGCAGAATTTTACCTTCACGAAGAAAAGATAAGACATAGTTTGCTCAATACTCAGTTTTGCCACAATATCGTGCTACATGAGTGTTGATTCCGGAATTTCATTCCAACAAATCCTGTAATATGTCAGATAGCTACAATGGAAGAAGTTGATGGCGCCAGTCGAATACGTAATAAGAAAGGAGACTAAAAACTATAATGGTCCTTACAGGCTTCCGTAGGTCCATATCTAGAAGAACACGCCTCATTGGGCCACGTGTTCAGTGGACTATGGGCAGCACACATGCCGGTCGCAAAGAGCCTTTCAACCCTCTGGCCGAGTTGCATGGATTCACCTCACGCCACCTAGTACGCTTCTGGTCGACCTTTGACCGACCCTCCTCGTATCCTTCCGGGTTCTTTTACGACGTCAAGGGAGACATGGCACGGGATCCTAGGCCACAAAAAGTACCATACCACCACCGGACCATTGTAGCCCGGATGTGCCTTGAACCCTAGCACGGTTTCTATGACCAGCAGAGCAGGAGTCTTTCGTCCGCCCCTTATATCGCATAGTCCAACACGTCTGCTAGTGAATTTCAAGTTTGAATTAATACTTAACGATAACATGACAGCATTTTCTTAAAGATAAAAAGAAGTGATGCCAAGTAGGGTTCGAACCTAGGATCATGGAATCTTTGGACGACAGCCTTAACCACTGGGCCATCTCACCAGACACAAGCATTGGAGAAAAAGATACAAGATTAAACCACTTACTGTAGCAAGGCTTAATCCATAAATTCCTGAGTACGTAATCACACACACCACATATAAGAAAAGAAAATCAATACTCGCTTCCTGCATTCCTTGTCTAATTAAAATTTATGATACGAAATGTATCTACATGCAATGATAACTGAAAGTTTAATGAGGTTATTGCTACCTTCAAAAGACAATAACTTTTCTTACCTATCTGGTTGGGATACAGCTTGGTTTCCAGAATACAAGGGCAAGAAGCAGTTGCACCTCCCTGCTTGATGTGAACCTTCTGGAAGGTATTGTTATACATTCTGGTCATTCGTCTCGTTGAGGAGGACTAATAGAGACCAATGCAAAACACATGTGGGTAAAGGAACTCAAATTACTCATTTGCATATCAAAAAAGAAACACATGTTCGAATTCTTCTTACACACCAAGACGTACCGAAAATAACACAGGAACCAAAACTTGGCAACAAAAAGACTACATAACTCTCAGTCTAACTTCTAAACAACAAGACTAGGAATAGCACCAAAATTAAGAGTGAATATTCACTCTAAAGGGGTAAAGATGATCACTCTCTCATTTTATTCTTACTAATTTAGAGTGGATGTGCACTCTTAATTTTGGAGCCATTTCTAATCTCACTCGTTGGGATTTAGAAAGCAATTCAGTTCATTGCATTACTTTTAAGGTTACATATACACACGTTACATGAAAACCACTGATGTTACGCATGCGTAAATTCATGTCTTTTTTATTAAACTATACAAGTAAATCTTTGTTTTCGAAATTCCGCAGAGAATGAGATCTAAGATTAGCCTAGTAACAAATAATGATACTGAAAAGACACAATTTACAAAGTTACCCACACAAAAAGTGAAAAAGGATTGTCATGGCAGTTGCTATCACGCTGATTAGAGTAAAATCATCACTCTTCTGAATGTGTCATGAAGACAGTTAATCCTCAAGAGAAGAGGCTTTCTATTGTTTCTTACCCTTTGCTCATCTCCATCATTATTATTCTAATTAATTCTCAAACGAAGGATTCTGAACGATGCCTTAACTTTTTGCTTTTGCTATTAGTAACTTATTTATCTGCAGTGCAGTGTTCAACGAGAATTACAACAATTATTCTGATCGATTAATGAACTACACATGTAGCAGGGGTTCCGACATGGCGACCCATATGTCAGATTCGGCCAACTATAAATATCAAGTTAAGAAAAATGTTATAAGGTTTGAAAAACTGGGAAATTTCGAAAGAAAAAAGGAAACAATCAACGCCGGTTACGTCATCACAAGTCATCTTTTATCAGAGTATTGTTCCAGCAGAATCCAACATCTTAATAGTTTTGTAAGTTTATTTTGAGCTGTCAATCAACATGCGTCATTACTGCGGCGTATTTTACTTTTGACAAATATTTCCATAGAACAGTTATTGTCCAACGTAGGCTTAGAAAAATCGTCATTTGTAAATACAAAGATTGAATGTAATTAACTTAAAATATCACTGACAATACACTGCACTAATTTTAGTCTAACAACATTAGTAAATATTCAAGGATTTCAAAACGGAAATACCCCTGTCGTTATTTGTACTCCTTCTCGGACACCCACCATAATTCTGACTTTACTGATATATTGAATTTTGTCCCCAGTTAATTAACTACTGGGTACGCTACTGGCGCGGTATCCCTGATACTCAGACAGAGGGTATTAGCCTGGTGACACTGGGAACAAGTGCCCGCCAACAATTCTTTTTTCTCCCCAGAATAACAAAATGTGCCCCAGCTCCTGGTAAATATAATATGCCTCTTTGAAGAACTGTATTTAGGATATCTTCAGCCTTTTGTTAATTTTTGCTTTTATTTTATATTTTACAATCTGGAGAAATAAGTGTCCTTCCTTTGAGAGAACCCATGAAAGCCGGGGAACACAGGTGCTATTATGCATATATCCAATACGAAATTGCATAAATGCGATGAAATCACAAGGAAATAACAATTAGCAAACAGTTACTACTTTGCAGACATGTTTTCTTTCAAAATGAAGAAAAATATGTGTAAAAATCCGTCCTATAGCTCATGCAGAAAATAACTATGGTTTTACTCCTTGTACAAATCCTGCGCCCTTTGTTTATTTCCAGTACTATTCGCAGAAGCATAACAATGCCAATCAGAACTGTTAACGGGAATTTAAGAAGTAAACAATTATTTTGATAAGTTGGTTTCCACACAAACTGAATAACCCGCCGACCTCTCTTCACTGTCTCGAATTTCATTGATGTAGGCGTTATAGTAATATTTCTATGCCCTTTATGAACACGTTTATACTTTACTGCAATTATGTAGTTATTCATTAAGCATCATCTGGCAGACGTGGCTGTACAACTACTAGGGACTTTATTAACGTCTTATCACTAGATGTCTTTTTACTTTTGAAGTATCAAGGGGAAGAAAAATTTAGACAGGAATCCAATAGATTTTAAATATTATGAAATTTTCGAACTTGCTCGTGAATTGTCCTCAAAACCATATCACGGCAAGCTTAGCCTGTTGCATATTAATAGTTGTAGTCTTTGGAAGGACCATGAATAAATTAAAAAAAAATAGGCCTACTCTGTTATTGCATTTTCCACGTTGTCCATGTATCTGACACTTAGTGAATGTCTAATACTGCCTTTGCAAATGTTAAAAATAAAACATTATAACACTGATAATACTGAGTTGGAAGGGAAAATAGGTGCTAAAATAAAGAGCCATATTATCATTGATGTGGGTTATCGTTCTCTTACTAGCAGTATACCTGTTTTCATCCATAATATTTCTGTCATGGGAGATACGTTAAATGACATACAAAAACTGCGTACTTACTGAGAGTTTTAATGTTAATCGCTGAAATATGATACTGACCTTAAGTCTTGTAGGTACTGTTGAGATGATATGTTCTTCGTCATTTTTGCCATTTATTACAAGTCCAACTCGAATCACATAGGAATCAGCAACCCATCTTGACAATATTTCTTTCGTAATTTTCATAATAGGCTCCATGGTAATTATCAAGCATTTAGTCAAAAATAAACACAAGCCAGCTGTGTGATACCTTAAATTTACACTACTGACATATGGATGGACATTTGAAACTGTTTCTGTAAGAATGTTCTTCGTTGCTTCTTGTGTGTGTGTGCCTGAGGATCTTTTCCCTTTTTTTTTTCTTCCGTTATTTGTGTTTCAATAATGTAGTTAGCGTCAAAGACTTCTACAAGCCCTCACAGTATCCTCCGGTAAATAAAAGAGTGAATGACCATATCAAAGTAATTCAAGAATCGAAAGTCCATTGATGGCATTTCTTTCATTCTCTAAACTCTCAAGCCTTCTCTCATCATTTGTTTTTAACTTTTATCAACCCTAGACCGACCGCCGCATTGCGTGTTTCATAAGACGTCGTCGTTTGGAACGCCCGATGTGAAATAATCTTGTCATGATTCTTAATGTGTTGCAGATGGACAGAAAACCGGCATGTGATACTTTGCATTTTAAGTAGGATTGTATGTGGCGAATTGTGACGATTACCGTTTCCATAATAAGGCACGTATTGTCGATAATGTTGGTTAACTTGGTTAACAACATAATGCAAAATGAGAAACGAAGCTAGCCAGAGAGTTGGATAGGCAGAAAAACAGATGTCCCGCCAATTTCATGGAGGGGGGGGGGGGGCATCGAGATGATAATGACCCTCCTCTGTGTTTGAAACGGTATGATCAAAAGAAGAGTTTTTTCTCTCTCTCTCTCCCTGGGATTTAGTGCTGGTCTCGAATGTATTCTATTTGTTCATATAAAAGAGAAAGAAAAGTAAATTTTAGCAAGAAAGACACGTCTCATTTGAGGCCATGGTTTTCAAAAGCTTTCGTCACTGACTGTAAATCGTAAGATATTGTTACTTAAATTACATCACTATAAAGTGTCGCTTATTTAAAAAAAAAAAAAAAATTACAAAGAATGTAACTCAATTGTTGATCATATATCACGGTACTGTAACATTTTATGCGGTGTTCCGCACATGATCTATATATTCTAGGGCCTCTCTTATTTCTTATTTACATTTATGATCTCCCGAATTGTTCAAATGAGTTATCCTTCTCTCTCCTTGCAGACAATCACTGTAGTATTCTGGTTCGACACAACGATCCGACAGGTAGGCCTAATCTTTTTTATAATTCTTTGACTTTACCAAACTGTCTAATTTATGCCAAAAGCGTCTATCTTTCCAACTGTTTTTGAACTTCAAATATGTATTTCTAACCCTGAGATATAATAGTCGATTTGTGTGAAGAAACTACATAAAGGCTTTGACGTAAGTGATGGCGTCAGTAAAATCATTAAAATATGAGAATAACCCCATTATGACTAACACTGAAAAGTGTCTTATGTAACAATCTTCTTGGCGTTAGCAACCTTTCAATGCACTTCTACCTTCACGAAAACTTGATTTTTTTTTTTTTTATACAATCAGAATTGCCTGAAATATTTAAGTTTTTGTATGGACGTTGTTCTACGCTTCAACTCTTACCGTATATGGTATCAGTTGATAAACCAGGTTTATCGAGTTTCTCACTTAAAAGTCGATAAACCTGGTTTATCTAAACTTGATAAACCTGGTTTATCGATTTCATAAACATGGAATTTTTAATTATTGAGCATTTGGCGATGATAAACCTGGTTTATCGTCTGATAAACCTGGTTCATTGAATTGATAAACCAAGTATGTAAAGAAACTTGACTCATCGATTCATAAACCTGGTTTATAACTCGAAAGGACTGATTTATCGACGCAAAATGCTCCGTAAGTCGAAAAACCTGGTTATCGGTTGATAAACCAGATTTATCGGACGAAAAACCCGGTTGTTGGGCATTTGGCTTCCCATAAACAAAATCAATTTTCCAGGCACTTTCTGACTTTCAGCCGGTGGCCTTATGTGCATTGTAGCCACGACAGTCTTCCTGACCATAAGCTATTATGTAATACTCTATGGAATTATAATTGAGATTTCAAAACAATAGACATATCATTTGTGTAAAAGAGATACCATGTAATAGCTAAAGAGACAAATGCCCACATCTTTTTTTAGCCGACCACAGCTTTGTAGTTAGATAAGTGTTACTTGAAAAAAACCTGTTTTTGCATGTCCTAATGTTTCTGTAGATGTTTGCATGTTCTCTTTCCCGCTATTTTGGAAGTTTGTGTAGATGCGATGCGATGCGATTTTATTTTACGATTTCGTTGGACTGCTTTTATATGTTTACGTTTAAGTTGATGACACACTCACCACTGGGTGGCTCAAAATGTAGAATGTAGAAATACACAAAGCTAGCCCCCAAATGTTCTATCAGTGTCTCATACTCTTGAATGAATGTAGAACACCAAATTAATATCATTTATGTCTCTTTTCCTCGTCAACATAAATCATGCCGTTATAGTCGTGAATTGTAAACAATGAATTATCTGCCACAACTAACAATATACCACCACCACCCTTGCACCCACAATCCTATGACCGTTTTAGGCGCTTTTTCTCTTGTATCATGTATTGAGGCTCTAATACTGGAAAAAAAAAAATGACGTCTTGGAATGTGTTTCAACCTTTGTGTTACCTTTGAACCCAATTTAAGACGATGGGTTTACAAGATTTAAAGTATGCCAATAACGTAACAAAAGACACAAGGTTCAATCTAGTCTACGGACTGGGTCGTTCGTTTGGGGTTCGATTTGCAAAGCGGGATTTCTTAATTAGAGATACTTTTGAGCTGTATATCATTGTAATATATCGAATGAGGATCTCAATGTAGGTAATATGGGAAAAAAATGTAATGATCGAAAAATTCATGATTCAATCGTAATTCGTTGTCCTTGTTTAGAATGTCAACTACATGTAGCATGTTATTGTTTTCTTATTTGATTAAAGACAATTTTGAGCAATATATCATTATACAACGAAGGAGGATCTCAATTAAGGTAAGTATGGAAAAAAAAAAATTATTTGCAAAAAAATGAAATTACTAGTTGAGATATAAACTTATCTTTGTTAGAATTAACCACAGAAATCATAAATCGTAACAGATGACGTCATTAAAAGAGTTCTATTATTAGAATAACCCCAACACGGTCTACATTTAAAGAATACGCTATATCTTTTATTTAGCCTAACTAATTGTCACGTAACAATCCTCTTGATGTGAGCAGACTTTGAATACATCTCCACCATTTAGAATACATGAAAAAATTATTTTGAGATGAAATGAAGAGTCCTTAAAGTGTGTGTTAACTATTGAATAAGGATGTCGATATCGTCCACATGTAAGCCCATGTCTTGGTTTACAATGTTAAAAACATGTGACTTTTTGTTGTTTT
This sequence comes from Stichopus chloronotus, assembly GCA_021234535.1. Taxonomy (NCBI): domain Eukaryota; kingdom Metazoa; phylum Echinodermata; class Holothuroidea; order Aspidochirotida; family Stichopodidae; genus Stichopus; species Stichopus chloronotus. The sequence continues at coordinate 17,631,320 of CM037829.1, read as the reverse complement.
CTTGATTAATTAGAGACAATTTTTGAGTTGTATATCATTATATATCGAATGCCAAAATCGTCTATCTCTCGCAAAGTGGTCTAACTTAAAATATTTATTCTGAGACCTAACAAACAACCGTTTCTTTGTTTAAATAAACAACAGAAAGCAAAAAGGTAACTGATGACGTCATTAAAAGAGTTGAAATATCAGAATAACCCCAACACGGTTTACTTTTAAAAGAACACGCTATATCTTTTATTTAGCTTACCTGATTATCAAGTACCAATCTTCTTGATGTAAGTAGACTTTAAATATATCTACAACATTTGAGATACGTGAAAAATAATTATTTTGACATGAAATAAAGAGTCCTTAAAGTGTGTGATAACTATTGAACAAGGAAGGAGGTATCGTCCATATGTAGGCCCTTGTCTTCGTTTAGAATGTCCAAAAATCTCCCTTGTTATTGTTTTTGTGTATAATTAAGGAAAATTTTTGAGCCGAATATCATGGTATATCGAATGAGGATCTCGATGTAAGTAATATGGAGAAATTTATTGATGATCGAAAAGTTCACGATTCGGTCTGCGTTTTTATTAATCCATAAGGCTACTTACCAAAATCTCTATTTTATGCCAAAATAGGAGATCTCTCGGAACGTGTTCCAACTCGATGTATGAAATCGTAACGTTGAGATATAACCGTCTCTTTCTTTAAATTAACCAGAAAAAGCATAAAGCGTCGATGATGACGTCATTAATAGTGTTAAAATATCAAAATGACCCCAACACGGTTTACGCTTAAAGCAACGAAGCGTATCTCTCCTTTAGCTTAACTAATTGTCATGTAACAATCTTCTTAACGAAAGTAAACTTTGAATATATTTGCAAAATTTAGAAAACGTAAAAAATATTGTTTTGAGATGAAATGAAGAGTTTTCTAAAGTGTTTGTGTATTATTGAATAAGGATGTCGATATCGTCCATATGTAAGCCCTTGTCTTTGTTCAGAATGTCAAAAACATCTATTTTGTTATTGTTTTCTTGTATAATTACAGACAATTTTAGGGCTGTATTTCATTGTATATTGAATAAGGATTTCGATGTAGGTAATATGGAGAAATTTTTTAATGATCGAAAAGTTCGCGATTCTGTCTCTATTTTTATTAATTCATAAGTCTATAGCCTTACCAAAATGACTAATTTATGCCAAAATCGGGTATCTCTCTGAATGCGTCCCAACTTGATATACGTAATCGTAACGTTGAGATATAACCGTTTCTTTCTTTAAATTAACCACAAAAAGCATAAAACCTCAATAATGACGTCATTAATATTGCTAAAATATCAAAATGACCCCAACACGAATTACGCTTAAAAGAAGGCAGTGTATCTCTCATTTAGCTTAACTAATTGTCGCATATCAATCTTCTTAACAAAAATAGACTTTACATATATCTGCAAAACTTAGAGAACGTAAAAAATATTGTTTTGAGATGAAATGAAGAGTTTTCTAAAGTGTTTGTGTACTCTTCAAAAAGGATGACAGTATCGTCCATATGTAAGCCCTTGTCTTTGTTCAGAATGTCAAAAACATCTCCTTTGTTATTGTTTTCTTGTATAATTAGGACAATATTTGAGCTGTATATCCGTGTATATCGAATGAGGATCTCGATGTATTTAACATGGAGAAATATTTTAATGATCGAAAAGTTCGCGATTCTGTCTCTATTTTTATTAATTGATAAGGCTATAGCCTTGCCAAAATGACTAATTCATGCCACAATCGGGTATCTCTCGGAAAGTGTTCCAACTTGATATATGTAATCGTTACGTTGAGATATAACCGTTTCTCTCTTTAAATTAACCACAAAAAGCATAAAACGTCAATAATGACGTCATTAACATTTCTTAAATATCAAAATGACCACAACACGGTTTACGCTTAAAAGAACGCAGTGTATCTCTCCTTTAGGTTAACTAATTGTCCCGTAACAATCTTATTAACAAAAGTAGACTTTACATATATCTGCAAAATTTAGAATACGTAAAAAATATTGTTTTGAGATGAAATGAAGAGTCCTTAAAGTGTGTGGTTACTATTGAATAAGGATGCCGATATCGTCCATATGTAAGATCTTGTCTTCGTTTAGAATGTCAAAAGCATCTCCTTTGTTCTTGTTTTCTTGTATAATTAACGACAATTTTAGAGCTGTACATCGGTGTATATCGAATGAGGATCTCGATGTAGATAATATGGAGAATTTTCTTAATGATCGAAAGGTTCTCGATTCTGTCTCTATTTTTATTAGGCCTAATTCATAAGGCTATAGCCTTACCAAAATGTCTATTTTATGCGAAACTAGGGGATTTCTCGGAAGGTGTTCCTACTTGATGTATGAAATCGTAACGTTGAGATATAACCGTCTCTTTCTTTAAATTAACTAGAAAAAGCATAAAGCGTCGATGACGACGTCATTAATAGTGTTAAAATATCAAAATGACCCCAATACGGTTTACGCTTAAAACAACGCAGTGTATCTCTCCTTTAGCTTAACTAATTGTCATGTAACAATCTTCTTAACAAAAGTAGACTTTACATATATCTGCAAAATTTAGAGAACGTAAAAAATATTGTTTTGAGATGAAATGAAGAGTTTTCTAAAGTGTTTGTTTACTCTTCAATAAGGATGCCAGTATCGTCCATATGTAAGCCCTTGTCTTTGTTCAGAATGTCAAAAACATCTCCTTTGTTATTGTTTTCTTGTATAATTAGGACAATATTTGAGCTGTATATCCGTGTATATCGAATGAGGATCTCGATGTATTTAACATGGAGAAATATTTTAATGATCGAAAAGTTCGCGATTCTGTCTCTATTTTTATTAATTGATAAGGCTATAGCCTTACCAAAATGTCTAATTTATACCAAAATCGGGTATCTCTCGGAATGTGTTCCAACTTGATACATGTAATCGTAACGTTGAGATATAACCATTTCTTCCTTTAAATTAACCACAAAAAGCATATAACGTCAATGATGACGTCATTAATAGTGTTAAAATATCAGAATAAGCCAAATATGGTTTAAATTTAAAAGAACGCGGTGTATCTCTTCTTTCGCTTAAATATTTTTCAAGTAACAATCTTGCTAAAGAAAGTAGACTTCAAATATAGCTCTACAATTTAGAATACGTAAAAAAATATTGTTTTGAGATAAAATGAAGAGTCCTTAAAGTGTTTGTTTACTATTGAATAAGGATGCCGATATCGTCCATATGTAAGCTTTTGTCTTTGTTTAGAATGTAAAAAACATCTCCCTTTTTATTGTTTTCTTGTGTAATTAGAGACAATTTTTGAGCTGTATATCAGTGTATATCGAAAGAGGATCTCCATGTAGGTACTATGGAGAATTTTTTTAATGATCGAAAAGTACATGATAGTGTCTCTACTTTTATTTGTTCATGAGGCTATGACCTTACCAAAATGTCTAATTCATGCCAAAATCGCGTATCTCTCGGAATGTGTTCCAACTTGAAATATGTATTCCTAACGTTGAGATATAATCGTTTCTTTCTTTAAATTAACCGGAAAAAGCATAAGACTTAACTTATGACGTCATTAAATGTTAAACAATCAGAATAACCCAAAGATAGTTTACATTTAAAAGAACACGCTATATCTTTTATTTAGCTTAACTAACCGTCACCTAACAATCTCTTGATGTAAGCAGTCTTTAAATATATCTCCACCATTTAGAATACGTGAGAAGAATCTTTGTTTTGAGATAAATTGAAAAGAGTCCTTAAATTGTGTGTTTACTGTTGAATAAGGATGCTGATATCGTCCATATGTAAATCCTTTTCTTCGACGCTTAGAATGTCAAAAACATGTCGATTGTTATTGTTTTCTTGTTGGATTAGAGAATATTGTTGAGCTGTATATCATTATATATCGAATAGGAATTTTGACGTGGGTATAATGTAGAATTTTTTAATCATGAAAAAGTCTTGATTCTGCCTCTATTTTGATTAATTCATAATGCTATAGCTTTACAAAATTGTCTAATTCATGTGAAAATCGTCTATGTTTTGTTGTGTGTTACTTTCCTGGAAATCTTGTCATAGAACAATTTCTTTGAAAAGAGCAACGTTTAAATATACTTTTTTCTTGTAGGAAATGTCAAAACCATTTACTTTGAAATGAAATTAGATGCTTTACAAATTACGTATGTTTGTCTGTGGAATAAGGACGCCGATATCTTCCATACGTTTTCTTCCGGATTCGTCGTTAAAACTGCCTACTAACATGTACTTGTAAAACGTGTTTTTTTAATGAATTCTTGAGAGAATGGTGAACTCTGCTTCATATAATATCGATTGATTAACTCAATTGAAGCGATATTTAACACATTTATAATGATCGAAAAATTCATTAATTTACCTTTATTTTTATAAATCCACTAGGCTATACCCTTACCAAGACATCAGAATTTGGTGAAAACCGACTAGGATCTTTTATTGGTTTAACCTTAGAAATTCTATTTCCAACAATGGAGATATAACCGTCCCATCAGTGTGAAAGACAAAATGCATAAAACGCTGTTGATGTCGTCATTAATCTCATTAAAATATCATAAAAACCCCAATATGGTATTCTTGAACAGAATGTATGATCTCTTATATTCCATTGACGTTGTGTCACAGACCATTCTGCTAAAAAATGAGCGACCTTTAAACGTACGTCACCTTGTAAAAGAGGTCAGAAATAGTTATTTTGAGAAAAAATGTAGAGTACTTTTAATTTTTTGCTATTTGGTAAGGATAACGATATATTATCTTTTTATCTATTAAAATATCATATCAACCCTAACATTGTTTACACTTGGAAAAAATCTACAGCAATCTTACTTTTAGCTCAACGGTTATTGTCACAGATCAATCGTGGTAAAATAAATATAGCTTCATCTTGTAGAAAACGTGAAACGTATTACTTTGAGATGAAATCAGGAGCGTTTCGAAATATTAAGTTGCTTTATTGAAGAAAGATGATGTTATTTGACGTCAATTCCTCCCTTTATTTTGTTCCGAATGTCAAAATAATTTCAATGATTTTTAAGCCCTTTTAGTGCTAAATTGTAATAAATTCTTGCATTTTTCATAGATTTAGGACCTAGGATATTTAGTATTCAGGTAAGGAACAATAAGTCCATCAATTTGTCTCTTTTTATTGGTAAATAAAATACAATGCAGAATACGGAACACTCACAATTAGTCCAAAATCAACCTGATTCTCGAACATGTTCGAACTCCGATGATGTATTTCCGATTTTGAGGTAGCAACGTCCCTTGTTTGCGAAGAATCCTCCAACCTAAAGCTGAAAACTTAGTCGACAATGTGAAAAACAGAATTAAAATATTAGAATATCCCTACATTGTTTACACTTAATAGAATGTGCCGTGTCCTACACAGTAATCTCCCTGGGGTAAGATACATTTAAATAGACTTCTACCTAATATAGAGCATCACGAGCAGTCAGTTTGAGATGAAACCACAGGCTTCTTAATGTATATTTGTTTATTTTATACTGCGTAAGTATGTCAGCCACCTAAAAAACAAAAAAAGAAAAAAAAAACATTTAAAATCACGTAGATAACTTCAAACATTTCTGAGTTTTCGTGATCAGCCAGTCCCCAGATGATATCATACATGTTTACCCATTCTGGAGTGAACACATTATGGTCTGTCTGGAAATCATCACGTCATGTTCTAAAAAGAAGGAAAAGGTCCTCCCGAGACATGAAATTAGTATATTACAAAAATCTGTTAGGACTAGGTGCAGTTAGTCAGACAGCGAGTCGTATTGTTCATGAAGATGAAGATGGCCCTCATGCAGGAGAAACAAAAAGAGGTAGTAAGCACTAGCTTTGCAATAAGTAATTATGGCATTCATAAAAACAAAAGTAGGAGTAATATAGTTTTACTTACATGGCACAATTAAGTCTCAATTATAGCGTCATCCATACAGTAGCACACCTGCAATAAATCTAACATGTCAATTCACTCTCTGAGCAATAGATTCAATCAGTTTTTTTTTTATATATTTTGCTTTAAATATACTACAAATTAGCTTATGGAAATTACATTCAACGTCAATTGTTCGTCTAATTACAATTACGTTATACTATTTCAGGTTCAGAACAGTATTTGATATAGTAAGTTTGAAAGGATGGTCTAGCCACAAATATAGCTTTGATATGTTAAAGAGTAAGTAAATCTGACCATTTTAGTGAAAATTCCAGTCAATTCCCATGTGTGGTTCCCGAGATATGAGCAGTTGAAGTTGCCACACTTGTTACTGACAGTTAACTTGAAGCAAGCAGGAGTCATGTCATTTCCCCACATTAATAAAGTATTTTATGTTTTTCTATAAAATATACACCAAATTTAATTCTTCAATATATTGGGATATCATAACGTGAATGTTAGAGGGGTATGAGAGTTTTGTGACCTTCACGTAACCAGTATGTAGGCTGATCACCTGCTGATATCAAGGTCAAATAATAAATTTAAAAATGAAGAAAACAAAAGACTCCTTAGCAATGTGAAGAGATGATGTCACTCCTGTTTGCTTCAAGTTCCCAGTTGGTAGCAAAGGGGGTAACTTCAACTGATAAAATCGTGAGAACCATGCATGAGAACTGAATGGAAGTTTTACTATAAGGGTCAGATTTACTTACTCTTAAACATATCAAAGCTAAATTTCTGGCTGGACTATCCTTTTAAACAAAAATCATGCAACTGCTTTAAGTGTAGAACTTTAATTAGAAAACTTACAGCTGATTTGAGTGTAGCCCCACTGGCTATAGGCTAACTGCGGTCAGGCAAGTTCAGTACAACTTGTACAACTTATACATTTGATCTTATTCTGCAATATTTTTTCAAAGTTTGTTCAAAAGACCCCACACTACTAGTTTCAGTCAACTATATATTAGTCTACTATATGCACCAGAGACTATGCTTTGTAGTACACAGGGTAAATGCCATAAAATTAGGTAAGGCTTTGTTATTCAGTTGATCGATTCACAGAATATATTCAACATACACAAGACAGTTACTGTAAACATCTGTATATGGAGTATTGATGCTGGTTATCGTGAACAATATTTCCAAAATGATTATTTTCTCTGCATAAAAAGCGTGTTTGTTACCATAGAGTCACAATTTAACATGAGAAACCAAACGACTACTTGCTACATTCATTAAATCTAGTGACATGCCTTTTGTAAGCCCTTCATTGTCGTCGGCCTATCTCTGAAAACAAGTGAAAGTACCATGTGCACTGATCTGAATGTGAAATAGAGATTGTAATGTAACACTCTATGAACAGTTATTGTCCAACGTAGGTTTAGAAAAATCATCATTTTGAAATACAAAGATTTCAATGTAATTTACCTAAAATATCACAATATACTGCACTAATTTTAGTCTAAGAACCCTAGTAACTATTCAAGGATTTCAAAACGGAAACACCCCTGCCGTTATTTACACCGTTTCCCATTTACACCCACCATAATTCTGACTTTACTAATCCATTGGATTTTGTCCCCAGTTAATTAACTACTGGGTACGCTACTGGCACGGTATCCCTGATACTCAGACAGAGGGTATTAGCCTGGTGACACTGGGAACAAGTGCCCGCCAACATTTCTTTTTCTCCCCAGAATACCGAAATGTGCCCTCCTGGTAAATATAATGTGCCTCTTTGAAGAACTGTATTTTGGAAATCTTCAGTCTTTTGTTAATTTTTGCTTTTCTTTTATATTTTATAATTTTTCAAACTGAAGAAAAATATATGTAACAAGCCTAGCTGCAAGGCATGCAGACAATAACTATGGTTTTTACTCCTTGTACAAATTCTGGATGTGAATTAATGAACGCCTACATCAATAAAATCCGACACTGTGATAAATGGTCGGCGGATTATTCAGTTTGTGTGGAATCACCTTAGCATAAGATTTCGTTTACTTTTTAAATTCCCCTTAACAGTTCTGACTGGCATTGTTATGCTTCTGCGAATAGTATTGGAAATGAGGAAAGAGCGCTTAATTTTCTCAAAGAACGCCACAAGTGTATTGAGAACCTTAGGAAAACGATTAATCAAAGCATAAATTCGAGAAGTCAGATATCAGATGTAAATTATTTTAGCACAGGAAATCATAATCTCGAAATTATTTAAATACTAATATTTCTATACCCTTTATGAATACGTTTATGCTTTACTGCAATTATGTAGTCATTTAAACATTATCAGATTGACGTGGCTGTACTATTACTAAGGTTATACCGTATATTTCATTGAAATCTTATTACTAAATTTCTTTTAACTTTTGAATTATCAAGGAAATGAAAAGTTTTGACAGGAATCCAATAGATTTTAAATATTATAAAATTTTCGAACTTGCTTGTAAATTGTCCATAAGACCATATCGCGGCAAGCTTATAGCCTGTTGCATATTAATAGTTGTCGTCTTTGGGAGGACCATGAACAAATTAAAAATATCGGCCTACTCTGTTATTGCATTTTCCACGTTGTCCACGTATCTGACACTAAGCGAATGTCTAATACTCCTTTGCAAATGTTAAAAATAAAACATTGCAACTTTGGTAATACTGAGTTTGAAGGGAAAAGAGGTGCTAAAATAAAGAACAATATTATTATTGATGTGGTTTATCGTTCTCTTACCAGCTGTATACCTGTTTTCATCCATAATATTTCTGTCATGGGAGATACGATAAATGACATACAAAAACTGCGTACTTACTGAGAGTTTTAATGTTAATCGCTGAAATATGATACTGACCTTAATTCTTGCAGGTCTCTTGACATGTTATGTTCTTCGTCATTTTTGCCATTTATTACAAGTGCAACTCGAATCACATCGGAATCAGCAACCCATCTTGACAATATTTCTTTCGTAATTTTCATAATAGCTCCATGGTAATTACCAAGCATTTAGTCAAAAATAAACACAAGCCAGCTGTGTGATACCTTAAATTTACACTACTGATATATGGATGGACATTTGTAACTGTTTCTCTAAGAATGTTCTTCGTTGTTTCGTGTGTGTGTGTGTGCCTGAGTATCTTTTCCCTTTTTTTTCTTAAGTTATTTGTGTTTCAATAATGTAGTTAGCGTCAAAGACTTCTACAAGCCCTCACAGTATCCTCCGGTAAATAAAAGAGTGAATGACCATATCAAAGTAATTCAAGAATCGAAAGTCCATTGATGGCATTTCTTTCATTCTCTAAACTCTCAAGCCTTCTCTCATCATTTGTTTTTAACTTTTATCAACCCTAGACCATCCGCTGCATTCCGTGTTTCATAAGAGGTCGTCGTTTGAAACGCCCGATGTGAAATAATCTTGTCATGATTCTAAATGTGTTGCAGATGGACAGAAAACCGGCACGTGATACTTTGCATTTTAAGAAGGATTGTATGTGGCGAATTGTGACGATTACCGTTTACATAATAATGCACGTATTGTCGATAATGTTGTTTAACTTGGTTAACAACATAATGCAAAATGAGAAACCAAGCTAGCCAGAGAGTTGGAGAGGCGGAAAAACAGATGTTCCGTCAATTTCAGCTAGAGGGGGGGGGGGGGGGGGCACCGAGATGATAATGATCCTCCTCTATGTTTGAAACGGTATGATCAAAAGAAGAGTTTTTTCTCTCTCTCTCTCCCGGGGATTTAGTGATGGTCTCGAATGTATTCTATTTGTTCATATAAAAGAGAAAGAAAAATAACTTTTACCAAGAAAGACACGTCTCATTTGAGGCCATGGATTTCAAAAGTTTTCGTCACTGACTGTAAATCGTAAGATATTGTTACTTAAATTACATCACTATAAAGTGTCGCTTATTTAAAAAAAATATTTTTTGCAAAGAATGTAACTCAATTGTTGATCATATATCACGGTTCTGTAACATTGTATGCGGCGTTCCGCACAGGATCTATATATTCTAGGGCCTCTCTTACTTCTTATTTACATTTATGATCTCCCAAATTGCTCAAATGAGTTATCATTCTCTCTCCTTGCAGACAATCCCTGTAATATTCTGGTTCGACACAACGATCCGACAGGTAGGCCTAATCTTTTTTTGTAAGTCTTTGACTTTACCAAACTGTCTAATTTATGCCAAAAGCGTCTATCTTTCCAACTGTTTTTGAACTTCAAATGTGTATTTCTAACCCTGAGATATAATAGTCGATTTGTGTGAAGAAACTACATAAAGGCTTTGACGTAAGTGATGGCGTCAGTAAAATCATTAAAATAAGAAAATAACCCCATTATGACTAACACTGAAAAGCATGTACCACATCTTAATTTTAGTTTAAACTACTCTTATGTAACAATCTTCTTGGCGTTAGCAACCTTTCCATGCACTTCTACCATCACGAAAACTTGATTTTTTTTTTTCTATAAAATCAGAATTGCCTGAAATATTTAAGTTTTTGTATAGACGGTGTTCTACGCTTGAATTCTTACCGTATATGGTATCAGTTGATAAACCAGGTTTATCGAGTTTCTCACTTAAAAGTCGATAAAACTGGTTTATCTCAACTTGATAAACCTGGTTTATCAATTTGATAAACATGGAATTTTGAATTATTGAGCATTTGGCGATGATAAACCTGGTTTTTCGACTGATAAACCTGGTTTATCGAATTGATAAACCAGGTATATAAAAAACTTGACTTTTCTATTTATAAACCTGGTTTATATTTCAAAGACCTGGTTTATCGACGCAAAATGCTCCGTAAGTCGAAAAACCTGGTTATCGGTTGATAAACCAAGTTTATCGGACGAAAAACCGGTTGTTGGGCATTTGGCTCGCCATCAACGAAATCCATTTTCCACGCCCTTTCTGAATTTCAGTCGGTGGCCTTATGTGCATTGTAGCCACGACATTCTTCCAGACCATAAGCTATTATGTAATACTCTATGGAATTATAATTGAGATTTCAAAACAACAGACATATCATTTGTGTAAAAGAGATACCATTGTAATAGCTAAGGAGACAAATGCCCACCTCTTTCTTTTTTAGTCGATCACAGCTTTGTAGTTAGATAAATGTTACTTGAAAAAATCTGCTTTTGCATGTCCTAATGTTTCTGTAAATCTTTGCATGTTCTCTTTCCCGCTATTTTGGAAGTTTGCGTAGATTGAATGAGATTTTATTTTACGATTTCGTTGGACTGCTTTTATATGTTTGCATTTAAGTTGATGACACACTCACCATTGGGTGGCTCAAATGTAGAATGTAGAATACACAAAGCTAGCCCCCAAATGTTCTATCAGTGTCTGATACTCTTGAATGAATGTAGAACACCAAATTAATATCATTTATGTCTCTTTTCCTCGTCAACATAAATCATGCCGTTATAGTCGTGAATTGTAAACAATGAATTATCTGCCACAACTAACAATATACCACCACCACCCTTGCACCCACAATCTTATGACCTTTTTAGGCGCTTTTTCTCTTGTATCATGTGTTTGAGGCTCTAATAATGGGAAAAAAAATGACGTCTTGGAATGTGTTTCAACCTTTGTGTTACCTTTGAACCCAATTTAAGACGATGGGTTTACAAGATTTAAGGTATGCCAATAACGTAACAAAAGACACAAGGTTCAATCTAGTCTACGGACTGGGTCGTTCGTTTGTGGTTCGATTTGCAAAGCGGGATTTCTTAATTAGAGATACTTTTGAGCTGTATATCATTGTAATATATCGAATGAGGATCTCAATGTAGGTAATATGGGACAAAAAATGTAATGATCGAAAACTTCATGATTCAATCGTAATTCGTTGTCCTTGTTTAGAATGTCAACTACTGTACATGTAGCATGTTATTGTTTTCTTATTTGATTAAAGACAATTTTGAGCTATATATCATTATACAACGAAGGAGAATCTCAATTAAGGTAATATGGAAAAAAATATTTGCAAAAAAATGAAATTACTGTTGAGATATAAACTTATCTTTGTTTAAATTAACCACAGAAATCATACATCGTAACAGATGACGTCATTTAAAGAGTTATATCATTAGAATAACCCCAACACGGTCTACATTTAAAGAACACGCTATATCTTTTATTTAGCCTAACTAATTGTCACGTAACAATATTCTTCATGTAAGCAGACTTTAAATATATCTCCACCATTTAGAATACATGAAAAAATTATTTTGAGATGAAATGAAGAGTCCTTAAAGTGTGTGTTAACTATTGAATAAGGATGTCGATATCGTCCACATGTAAGCCCATGTCTTGGTTTACAATGTTAAAAACATGTGACTTGTTGTTTTCTTGATTAATTAGAGACAATTTTTGAGTTGTATATCATTATATATCGAATGAAGATCTCGATGTATTTAATATGGAGAAATTTTTTAATGATGGAAAAGTTCGCGATTCTGTCTCTATTTTTATGAATTCATAAGGCTATAGCCTTACCAAAATGTCTAATTTATGCCAAAATCGGGTATCTCTCGTAATGTGTTCCAACTTGATACATGTAATCGTAACGTTGAGATACAACCGTTTCTCTCTTTAAATTAACCACAAAAAGCAGGAAACGTCATTAATGACGTCATTAATATTTCTAAAATATCAAAATGACCCCAACACCGTTTACGCTTAAAAGAACGCAGTGTATCTCTCCTTTAGGTTAGCTAACTGTCACGTAACAATATTCTTAACGAAAGTAGACTTTACATATATCTGCAAAATTTAGAATACTGTAACGGCACAGGATGTACCGTTGTAGCGTTTACTTTGTTTTATAGGCCTACTGTATTAAGCACTATCCTGTTTCAGCTACCTCTTAATGTTAATATTTGAAGTTGACCACCTAGGGAGATACTGAGCATTTCCTGTCTGTGTGTCCGGTAAATTTATATTTAGAAACAAAGCCTGCTGAGTCTCGTCCGTGCTCATACGTCGCTTAGATGTAATTGATTGGTCAGTTTATGGTAGACTGGGCGTGGTTTACCGTTCGTATAGGTTTAAGTGTTGTTTTACACGTTATAAGTATGGAAAATTGTTTTCATATAAAAATCCCTGCAAATTGAAAAAGGAGTTGTTTTTCCGAGGGTTTTCGGAGGTTCCGAGGGTTCCGGAGGTTCCGAAGGTTCCGCTCGTGGGGTCCGAAGGGCCGGTTCCATACAGTAGAGTAGGTTCCGTGGGTTCCGAGGTGGCTGACATCGTCAGAAGGGTCCGGAATCAACTGCGCCGATGCTCAACGTTCACGAACTTCGTCGTCAACCTCGTGGGTGTCTATTCCGAAAACTGCGGTCTCCCCTGTGATTTTCTTATGCTAGAAGTATTTAATCGTACGATGTGTTGCTATTACTAAGTGGTACGGATTTCATTGCTATTATTAAGCTCCACGGAATTCATGTAATGCGCGATTCAGGCGCATTACCTTTTTATGCTGTAGATATGTAAATAGACGTTCCAAAATTGAATTCCTCTTGTCGACAGATTTATTCCTCGACTCTCTCGTCCCCCCCCCCCCCACTTCTTCCCTTCCTCGCACACACCACCGAAGACGGCGCGTTACAATACGTAAAAAATAGTGTTTTGAGATGAAATGAAGAGTCCTTAAAGTGTTTGTTTACTATTGAATAAGGATGCCAATATCGTCCATATGTAAGCCCTTGTCTTCGTTCAGAATGTCAAAAGCATCTCCTTTGTTATTGTTTTCTTGTATAATTAACGACAATTTTTGACCTGTATATCGGTGTATATCGAATGAGGATCTCGATGTATTTAATATGGAGAAATTTTTTAATGATCGAAAAGTTCACGATTTTGTCTCTATTTTTATTAACGCATAAGACTATAGCCTTACCAAAATGTCTAATTTATGCCAAAATCGGGTATCTCTCGTAATGCGTTCCAACTTGATGTATGAAATCGTAACGTTGAGATATAACCGTTTCTTTCTTTAAATTAACCACAAAAAGCATAAAACGTCAATAATGACGTCATTAATATTGCTAAAATATCGAAATGACCCCAACACGAATTGAGCTTAAAAGAACGCAGTGTATCTCTCATTTAGCTTAACTAATTGTCACGTAACAATCTTCTAAACAAAAGTAGACTTTACATATATCTCCAAAATTTAGAAAAACGTAAAAAATATTGTTTTGAGATGAAATCAAGAGTTTTCCAAGGTGTTTGTTTACTCTTCAATAAGGATGGAAGTATAGTCCATATGTAAGCCCTTGTCTTTGTTCAGAATGTCAAAAACATCTCCTTTGTTATTGTTTTCTTCTATAATTAGGACAATATTTGACCTGTATATCGGTGTATATCGAATGAGGATCTCGATGTATTTAATATGGAGAAATTTTTTAATGATCGAAAAGTTCACTATTTTGTCTCTATTTTTATTAACTCATAAGACTATAGCCTTACCAAAATGCCTAATTTATGTGAAAATCGGGTATCTCTCGGAATGTGTTCCAACTTGATACATGTAATCGTAACGTTGAGATATAACCGTTTCTTTCTTTAAATTAACCACAAAAAGCATGAAACGTCATTCATGACGTCATTAATAGTGTTAAAATATCAAAATGACCCCAACACGAATTACACTTAAAAGAAAGCAGTGTATCTCTCCTTTAGGTTAAGTAATTGTCACGTAACAATCTTCTTAACGAAAGTAGACTTTAAATATATCTGCAAATTTTAGAATACGTAAAAAATAATGTTTTGAGATGAAGTGAAGAGTTCTTAAAGTGTTTGTTAACTATTGAATAAGGATGCCGAAATCGTCCATATGTAAGTCCTTGTCTCCGTTGACAATGTCAAAAACATCTCCCTTGTTATTGTTTTCTTCTATAATTAGAGACAATTTTTGATCTGTATATCAGTGTATATCGAATGAGGATCTCGATGTAGGTAAAATGGAGAAGTTTCTTTATGATCGAAAAGTTCATGATTCTCTCGCTATTTTTATTAATTCATAAGGCTATAGCCTTACCAAAATGTTAAATTTATGCCAAAAACGGCTATCTCTCGGAATGTGTTCCATTGTGATACATGTAATCGTAACGTTGAGATACAACTGTTTCTTTCTTTAAATTAACCACAAAAATCATAAAACGTCAATAATGACGTCATTGATAGTGTTAAAATATCAAACTGACCCCTTCACGATTTCCGCTTAAAAGAACGCAGTGTATCTCTCCCTTAGCTTAACTAATTGTCACGTAACAATATTCTTAACGAAAGTAGACTTTAAACATACCTGCAAAATTTAGGATACGTAAAAACTATTGTTTTGAGATGAAATGAAGAGTTCTTAAAGTGTTTGTTTCCTATTGAATAAGGATGCCGATATCGTCCATATGTAACCCCTTGTATTCGTTCACAATGTCAATAACATCTCCCTTGTTGTTGTCTTCTTGTGTAATTAGAGACAATTTTTGAGCTGTGTATCATTGTATATCGAATGAGGATCTCGATGTAGGTAGTATGGAGATATTTTTTAATAATAGAAAAGATCACGGTTCTGTCTGTATTTTTATTAATTCATAAGGCTATAGCCTTACCAAAATATCAAATTTAGGCCAAAGTCGGGTATTTCTATGAATGCGTTCCAACTTGATATATGTAATCGTAACGTTGAGATATAACCATTTCTTTCTTTAAATTAACCACAAAAAGCATGAAACGTCAATGATGACGTAGTTAATAGTGTTAAAATATCAAAATTACCTCAACACGATTTACTCTTAAAAGAACGCAGTGTATCTCTCCTTAAGCTTAACTAATTGTCACGTAACAATCTACTTAACGAAAGTAGACTTTACATATATCTGAAAAATTTAGAATACGTAAAATGTATATTATTTTGAGATGAAATGAAGAGTTTTCTAAAGTGTTTGTTAACTATTGAATAAGGATGCCGGTATCGTCCATATGTAAGCCCTTGTCTTCGTTCAGATTGTCAAAAACATCTCCCTTGTTATTGTTTTCTTGTATAATTAGGACAATATTAAAGCTGTTTATCAGTGTATATCGAATGAGGATCTCGATGTATTTGATATGGAGAAATATTTCAATGATCGAAAAATTCGCGATTCTGTCTCTATTTTTATTAATTGATAAGGCTATAGCCTTACCAAAATGTCTAATTTATGCAAAATCGTGTATCTCTCGGAATGTGTTCCAACTTGATACATGTAATCGTAACGTTGAGATATAACCATTTCTTCCTTTAAATTAACCACAAAAAGCATATAACGTCAATGATGACGTCATTAATAGTGTTAAAATATCAAAATTACCCCAACACGATTTACGCTTTAAAGAACGCAGTGTATCTCTCCTTTTAGTTAACTAATTGTCACGTAACAATCTTCTTAACGAAAGTAGACTTTAAATATATCTTCAAAATTTAGAATACTTAAAAAATATTGTTTTGAGATGAAATGAAGAGTCTTTAAAATGTTTGTTTACTATTGAATAAGGATGCCGATATCGTCCATATGTAAGCCCTTGTCTTCGTTCAGATTGTCAAAAACATCTCCCTTGTTATTGTTTTCTTGTATAATTTGAGACATTTTTTGAGCTGTATATCATTGTATATCGAATGAGGATCTCAATGTAGGTAATATAAAGAAATTCTTTAATGATCGAAAAGTTAACGATTCTGTCTCTATTTTTATTAATTCATAAGGCTATAGCCTTACCAAAATGTATCTTTCATGCCAAAATCGCGTATCTCTCGGAATGTGAGCCAACTTGATATATGTTTTCCTAACATTGAGATATGAACGTTTCTTCGCTTAAATTAACCACAAACACCATAAAACTTAAATAATGACGTCATTGATAGTGTTAAAATATCAGAATAAGCCAAACATGGTTTAAATTTAAAAGAACGCGGTGTATCTCTTCTTTCGCTTAAATATTTTTCATGTAACAATCTTGCTAAAGAAAGTAGACTTCAAATATAGCTCTAAAATTTAGAATACGTAACAAATATTGTTTGGAGATGAAATGAAGAGTCCTTAAAGTGTTTGTTTACTATTGAATAAGGATGCCGATATCGTCCATATGTAAGCTTTTGTCTTTGTTTAGAATGTAAAAAACATCTCCCTTGTTATCGTTTTCTTGTGTAATTAGAGACAATTTTTGAGCTGTATATTAGTGTATATCGAAAGAGGATCTCCATGTAGGTACTATGGAGAATTTTTTTAATGATCGAAAAATACATGATAGTGTCTCTATTTTTATTTGTTCATGAGGCTATGACCTTACCAAAATGTCTAATTCATGCCAAAATCGCGTATCTCTCGGAATGTGTTCCAACTTGAAATATGTATTCCTAACGTTGAGATATAATCGTTTCTTTCTTTAAATTAACCGGAAAAAGCATAAGACTTAACTTATGACGTCATTAAATGTTTAACAGTCAGAATAACCCAAAGATAGTTTACATTCAAAAGAACACGCTGTATCTTTTATTTAGCTTAACTAACCGTCACGTAACAATCTCTTGATGTAAGCAGTCTTTAAATATATCTCCACCATTTAGAATACGTGAGAAGAATCTTTGTTTTGAGATAAATTGAAAAGAGTCCTTAAATTGTGTGTTTACTGTTGAATAAGGATGCTGATATCGTCCATATGTAAATCCTTTTCTTCGACGCTTAGAATGTCAAAAACATGTCGATTGTTTTTGTTTTCTTGTTGGATTAGAGAATATTTTTGAGCTGTATATCATTATATATCGAATAAGAATTTTGATATAGGTATAAAGGAGAATTTTTTAATGATCAAAAAGTCTTGATTCTGCCTCTATTTTGATTAATTCATAATGCTATAGCTTTACCAAAATGTCTAATT
This sequence comes from Stichopus chloronotus, assembly GCA_021234535.1. Lineage (NCBI taxonomy): Eukaryota > Metazoa > Echinodermata > Holothuroidea > Aspidochirotida > Stichopodidae > Stichopus > Stichopus chloronotus. The sequence goes on along the minus strand of CM037829.1, from coordinate 17,613,396 downwards.
CATGCGAAAATCATCTATGTTTTAGATTGTGTTACTTTCCTTGAAATCTTGTCATAGAACAATTTCTTTGAAAAGAGCAACGTTAAAATGTACTTTTTTCTTGTAGGAAATGTCAATACTATTTACTTTGAAATGAAATTCGATGTTTTACAAAGTATGTATGTTTGTCTGTGGAATAAGGACGCCGATATCTTTTTATATGTTTTCTTCCGGATTCGTCGTTAAAACTGACTACTAACATGTACTTGTAAAATGTGTTTTTGAATGAATTCTTGAGAGAATGGTGAACTCTGCTTCATATAATATCGATTGATTAACAGAATTTAAGCGATATTTAACACATTTATAATGATCGAAAAATTCATTAATTCACCTTTATTTTTATAAATCCACTAGGCTATACCCTTACCAAAACATCAGAATTTGGTGAAAACCGACTAGGATCTTTTGTTGGTTTAACCTTAGAAATTCTATTTCCAACATTGGAGATATAACCGTCCCATCAGTGTGAAAGACAAAATGCATAAAACGCTGTTGATGTCATCATTAATCTCCTTAAAATATCATAAAAACCCCAATATCGTAGTCTTGAACAGAATGTACTATGATCTCTTATATTCCATTGACGTTGTGTCACAGACCATTCTGCTAAAAAATGAGCGACGTTTAAACGTACATCACCTCGTAAAAGAGGTCAGAAATAATTATTTTGAGACAAAATGTAGAGTCCTTTTAATTTTTTGCCATTAGGTAAGGATAAGGATATCTTGCATACATTCGTCTTTTGTTTGTTTAGAATGTATTCAAACAAATTATGTTTCCTGTTAAATTAGAGACAATTTCGAACACTGCATCATTTCATATTGATTTATCATCTCAATTTATGCGATATTTAAGGCTTGTGTAATGACAGAAAAAAATTCATCAATTTGCGTCTACTTTTTACTAATCCATAAGTTATACCTTTAACAAAGATGTCACAGTTATTCCAAAATTACTACGTTCTTTTATTTTGTTTTTAAACTTCGAAATTCTATTTATAACGTTGAGATATAACTGTCTTACAAGTTTGAAGAGCTTGCAAAATGCCTAGAATGTAGTTGATGACGTAATAAACAACCAATAAAAGGTCACAATGACTCCAGCATCGTTGACATGTAAAAAGTGTGACCTATCTTACTTTTAGCTCAAAGTACTCTCACAGAGCATTCTTCTCGAGATAGGCAGCATGTTAACATACCTCCACCTTGTAGAAAACGTCAAAGTAATTATTCTGAAAGAAAGTCAGACCCATCTTGAAATATTTGTCTACCTTTTCCTTAAATAAGGATGCTGTGACTTTGGTCATGATCACGTAACACATCAGTTTGCCTCAATTAATCATCCATAGGGTTTTAGCATTAGCAAAATGTCATAATTATGTCCATATGTTAAAATCGGACTTACAACTCGTATTATTTCTAATGTTGAGATAAAACTGCGTGATGACTGTGGAGAACCTACAACATGAGAAAAAGTCAAGATGTCATCACTATTAAAATATCATATCAACCCTAACATTGTTAACACTTGGAAAAAATCTACAACAATCTTACTTTTAGCTCAACGGTTATTGTCACAGATCAATCGTGGTAAAATAAATATAGCTTCATCTTGTAGAAAACGTGAAACTTATTACTTTGAGATGAAATCAGGAGAGTTTCGAAATAATAAGTATATTAAGTTGTTTTATTGAAGAAAGATGATGTTATTTGACGTAAATTCCTCCCTTTATTTTGTTCCGAATGTCAAAATAATTTCACTGATTTTTAAGCCCTTTATGTGTTGAATTGTAAAAAATTCTTGCATTTTTCATAGATTTAGGACCTAGGATATTTAGTATTCAGGTAAGGAACAATAAGTCCATCAATTTGTCTCTTTTTATTGGTAAATAAAGTAGGAGTAATATAGTTTTACTTACATGGTACAATTAAGTCTTAATTATAGCGTCATCCTATACAGTGGCACACCTGCAATAAATCTAACATGTCAAACCAATCTCTGAGCAATAAATTCAATCAGTTTTTTTTTTTATACTTGGCTTTTAATATATTACAAATTAGCTTATGCAAATTACATTCAAAGTCAATTGTTCGTCTAATTACAATTACGTTATACTATTTCAGGTGAAGAACAATATTTGATATAGTAAGTTTGAAAGGATGGTCTAGCCACAAATATAGCTTTGATTTGTTAAAGAGCAAGTAAATCTGACCATTTTAGTGAAAGTTCCAGTCAATTCCCATGTGTGGTTCCCGAGATATGAGCAGTTGAAGTTGCCACACTTGTTACTGACAGTTAACTTGAAGCAAGCAGGAGTCATGTCATTTCCCCACATTAATAAAGTATTTTATGTTTTTCTATACAATATACACCAAATTTAATACTTCAATACATGGGCATATCATAACGTGAATGTTAGAGGGGTATGAGAGTTCTGTGACCTTCACGTAACCAGTGTGTAGGCTAACCACCTACTGACTTCAAATTCAAAACATAATAAATTTAAAAATGAAGAAAACAAAAGACTCCTTAGCAATGTGAAGAGATGATGTCACTCCTGTTTGCTTCAAGTTCCCAGTTGGTAGCAAAGGGGGTAACTTCAACTGATAAAATCGTGAGAACGATGCATGGGAACTGAATGGAAGTTTTACTATAAGGGTCAGATTTACTTACTCTTCAACATATCAAAGCTAAATTTCTAGCTGAACTATCCTTTTAAACAAAAATCTATGCAGCTGTTTTAAGTGTAGAACTTTAATTAGAAAACTTACAGCTGATTTGAGCGTAGCCCCACTGGCTATAACTCCGGTCAGGCAAGTTCAGTACAACTTGTACAACTTATACATTTGATCTTATTCTGCAACATTTTTCCAATGTTTGTTCAAAAGACCCCACACTACAAGTTTCAGTCAACTATACATTAGTCTACTATATGCACCAGAGACTATGCTTTGTAGTACACAGCGTAAATGCCATAAAATTAGGTAAGGCTTTGTTATTCAGTTGATCGATTCACAGAATATATTCAACATACACAAGACAGTCACTGTAAACATCTGTATATGGAGTATTGATGCTGTTTATCGTGAACAATATTTCCAAAATGATTATTTTCTCTGCATAAAAAGCGTGTTTGTTACCATAGAGTCACAATTTAACATGAGAAACCAAACGACTACTTGCTACATTCATTAAATCTAGTGACATGCCTTTTGTAATCCCTTCACTGTCGTCGGCCTATCTCTGAAAACAAGTGAAAGTATCGTGTGCACTGATCTGAAGGTGAAATAGAGGTTGTAATGTAACACGCTATGTGAGTAACTGTGCATGAAGTGAAATGCGTTTACACAAGCCATTCATTACAGCAATGTGAGATTTATTGTGACATTTGAGTAGTATCAGTTTATCGCAGTATCGCAGGCATAAATATAGTTATCTGTCTGACATGTAATTTATGATTCATGATTGACATATATAATTTAGTGACACATTGTACCATAGTAGCTATTCCTGAAATATTCTATATTCATGAATGTTACATTATTATGACTTATACTGCTACCACTGCTGGCCCAATGAGATGGCAGTCTTGAAAGAAGTCATCAAGAACTTAGAGTAGTTAAAAACTGAAAGAACTACAGAAAATAAATCTCCTTCTCCTTGTCAGAGTGAAATTTCAATATATGGTCCGCTTTGGTCACTTTGAAAGACTCTAATTGAGAAAAGACCTATTTTATTGAATGCAAACAAAATTAATGTCTCCTTTTTTGTTAATTGTGTTACAATAAACGCCTTCGCTGACATTTGTCGCTCAAAATCAATGTATCTAAGTTTGATATCCTACATAATTTAGTTACTTTCCTACATAATTTAGTTACCTTGGAGCATTGATCATATGATGTAGAAGTACATAAGCTGGGCCGGATTTAAACATGGACCAGATAGGAATGCAGTCAGGGCCTATACGGAAATTGGGCCCCACAAAATTACATTATTGTATTTTTAAGGTGTTATCAGAAAGGAAGTCTATGGAGTTCATCCAGGTCCCTTCCTGATCTGTACCAGTGTAGTTTTACAGAGAATTACAGTCAACCCCTGACCTCCTAGCATTAATTTGTGGGCGGCGTCTTCCCAAAGGTAAATCGGTCACTCCTCCTAGGATGTGAGTTTCTTCACAAAACCAAACTGCCGCTGCACCAGTCGAAAGAAAAGAGATGATCGTGCAACCAATCAATGTTTCTTCCAAGTGTGAATCAATGCGTTTCATCAGTACTGAACCTACAAGAAAAACTACAATATGTGCCTGTACGGTTATTACACGTACCAATTCCACGCATAGACCATCATGCACAGAAATCCTCATTCACAGAACTATTTACTAGTTACGACTAGTGAATATGTCACAGACAATCACCTGTTTCCAATTATTTGTTCATACTGCTTCAAGGTTTCAGAAAATGAATGCAGAGAAAGTCAACCAAACAATAGGACGTTTTGGGATCAAACCCCTTACAATGAATAACTTTGTCACACTAAAGAAAGAAATCCCACATATTTCTGCTTGTACCTGGGGGAGATTTAACAACTTGAAAGTCTTCAATCACACATCTATTACGTAATGATCAGTAAATGTTATTGGAATTTTCAAACACAGTAAACTTCTTGGTTGTTCAAAGCACTAAGAGATAATTGCTGAAAGGGGTTATTGTTGATTTCGCTGATCCTTTATTTTCATGACCATATTCAGACTCTTCCGCTGAAAGATTAGCTAAATCTAAAACAGAGCGATCTGTGCGGTTACTACTTCAAGCACCTTATGATACTCCAGCAATGTACTGTAACCAAAGACACCATAGGATCCTTCTCTGTGGTTGAAACCAATACTATTACTTAAACACAGTTTTCATTTTCATTTAGAAGTGTATAGGCTAAATAGTTTTTTGTTATCACTGAGTCAGTTTCATTTCTCTTTTCGCTTTTTGTGCCGTTTCTATGCACTTAAAAACCACTATTACATGAAATGGATGGGAGTATATGAAACACGTTATCAGTTTAAGTAGAATTGTGTTAATACGCGTGTGAATTAAGCGAACAGACTTTTATTGATAAATTAGAATTATGTTTTACTGTTATGAATACAAGTGTTGACATCATGTGACATATTTACCACGAAATAAGACACGCTAATTAATACACACAATGCAACTGCATTCATCCAAAGAATATCTAGTCAAAAAGCCCCCATTATAAAATTTTCTGACGCTCTCGGAGAAAGTAAATTTTAATTTAAATATCAGCAACATTATCCAAATTGCAGTGAGTAACAGAATTTTACCTTTACCTTCACGAAGAAAAGATACGACATAGTTTGCTCAATACTCAGTTTTGCCACAATATCGTGCTACATGAGTGTTGATTCCGGAATTTCATTCCAACAAATTCGGTAATATGTCAGATAGCTACAATGGAAGAAGTTGATGGCGCCAGTCGAATACGTAATAAGAAAGGAGACTAAAAACTATAATGGTCCTTACAGGCTTCCGTAGGTCCATATCTAGAAGAACACGCCTCATTGGGCCACGTGTTCAGTGGACTATGGGCAGCACACATGCCGGTCGCAAAGAGCCTTTCAACCCTCTGGCCGAGTTGCATGGATTCACCTCACGCCACCTAGTACGCTTCTGGTCGACCTTTGACCGACCCTCCTCGTATCCTTCCGGGTTCTTTTACGACGTCAAGGGAGACATGGCACGGAATCCTAGGTCACAAAAAGTACCATACCACCACCGGACCATTGTAGCCCGGATGTGCCTTGAACCCTAGCACGGTTTCTATGACCAGCAGAGCAGGAGTCTTTCGTCCGCCCCTTATATCGCATAGCCAACACGTCTGCTAGTGAATTTGAAGTTTGAATTAATACTTAACGATAACATGACAGCATTTTCTTAAAAATAAAAAGAAGTGATGCTGAGTAGGGTTCGAACCTAGGATCACGCAATCTTTGGACGACAGCCTTAACCACTGGGCCATCTCACCAGACACATGCATTGAGAATAAGATATAAGCTTAAACCACTACCGTAGCAAGGCTTAATCTATAATTCCTGAGTGCGCAATCACACACACCACACACAAGAAAGAAAAAAGTCAGTACTCGCTTCCTGCATTCCTTGCCTAATTGACACTAGTGATAAGAAATGTATCTACATGCAATAATAACTGAAAGTTTACTTAGGTTACTGCTACCTTCAAAAGACATTAGCTTTTCTTACTTATCTGGTTGGGATACATGTTGGTTTTGACAGTACAAAATCCGTGGACAAGAAGGCTCGGAAAGAAAAAAAGAAAAATAACCACTACTCAGTTGATGTGAACCTTCTGGAAGGTACTATAATACACACATTATACACGGCTCATTGAGGAACTGGGACTAACAGGGACCAATACAAAGCACACGTTGCAAAGGAACTCAAATTACGCATTTGCATATCAAAAAAAAATAAAGACACCGTCGAATTCTTCTTGCATACCAAGACGTACCAAAAATAACACAAGTACCCCAAAACTTGACAAGAAAAAGACTACATAAAACTCAGTCTAACTTCTAAACAGCGAGACTAGGAATAGCACCAAAATTAAGAGTGAATATTCACTCTAAAGGGGCTAACGATGATCACTCTCTCATTTCACTCTCACTAATTTAGAGTGAATGTGCACTCTTAATTTTGGAGCCATTCCTAATCTCACTCGTTGCGATTTAGAGAGCAACTCAGTTCATTGAATTACTTTTAACGTTACATATACACACGTGACATGAAAACCACTCATGGTACGCATGCGTAAATTAATGTCTTTCTCATCAAGTTATATAAGTAAATCTTTGCTTTCGAAATTCCGCAGAGAATGAGAGACCAAACATTAGCGTAGTAAGAAATAATGACACTGGAAAGATAAAATAATATTTAAAACAAAGTTAACCAACACAAACAGTTAAAAAGGATTGTCATGGCAGTTGCTCTCTCGCTGATTAGAATAAAATCATCACTCTTCTGAATGTGTCATGAAGACAGTTAATCCTCAAGAGAAGAGGCTTTCTATTGTTTCTTACCCTCTGCTCTTCTCCATCATTATTATTTTAATTAATTCTCAAAAGAAGTATTCTGAACGATGCCTTAATTTTTTGTTGGTACTATCAGTAAATTATTTATCAAAGAGAATTACAACAATAATTCTGATCTATAAATGAACTACACATGCAGCAGGGGTTCCTACATGGCGACCCGTCTGTCAGATTCGGCCCATTCTAAATATCAAGTTAAAAAAAATGTTATGAGGTGTGAAAAAGTGGGAAATTTCAAAAGGAACCTACAACTTTATTAACTGAAACAATCAACGCCTGTTACGTCCGTCATCACACGTCATCTTTTATCAGAGTATTGTTCCAGCAGAATCCAACATCTTAATAGTTTTGTAAGTTTATTTTGAGCTGTCAATCAACATGCGTCGTTACTGCGGCGTATTTTACTTTTTCATAGAACTATCAACTATTTCCATAGAACAGTTATTGGGTCCAACGTAGGCTTAGAAAAATCGTCGTTTTTAATACAAAGATTTGAATGTAATTAACTTAAAATATCACTGACAATACACTGCACTAATTTTAGTCTAACAACATTAGTAAATATTCAAGGATTTCAAAACGGAAACACCCCTGTCGTTATTTGAACTCCTTGTCGGACACCCACCATAATTATGACTTTAATAATATATTGGATTTTGTCCCCAGTTAATTAACTACTGGGTACGCTACTGGCACGGTATCCCTGATACTCAGATAGAGGGTATTAGCCTGGTGACACTAGGAACGAGTGCCCGCCAACAATTTTTCTCCCCAGAATAACAAAATGTGCCCTCCTGGTAAATATAATGTGCCTCTTTGAAGAACTGTATTTTGGATATATTCAGCCTTTGGTTAATTTTTGCTTTTCTTTTATATTTTATTATTTTTCAAACCGAAGAAAAATATGTGTAACAAGCCTAGCTACAAGGCATGCAGACAATAGCTATGGTTTTTACTCCTTGCACAAATCCTTGATGTCAATTAATGAACGCCTACATCAATAAAATCCGACACTGTGATAAATGGTCGGCGGGTTATTCAGTTTGTGTCGAATCACCTTAGCATAAGATTTCGTTTACTTTTTAAATTCCCCTTAACAGTTCTAATTGGCATTGTTATGCTTCTGCGAATAGTATTGGAAATGAGGAAAGAGCGCTTAATTTTCTCAAAGAACGCCACAAGTGTATTGAGAACCTTAGGAAAACGATTAATCAAAGCATAAATTCGAGAAGTCAGATATCAGATGTAAATTATTTTAGCACAGGAAATCATAATCTCGAAATTATTTAAATACTAATATTTCTATACCCTTTATGAACACGTTTATGCTTTACTGCAATTATGTAGTTATTCATTAAGCAGTATCTCACTGACGTGGCTGTACTATTACTAAGGTTATACCGTATACTTTATAAACGTCTTATTACTAGATTTCTTTTAACTTTTGAATTTTCAAGGAAATGAAAAATTTAGACAGGAATCCAATAGATTTTAAATATTATACAATTTTCGAACTTGCTTGTAAATTGTCCATAAAACCAAATCGCGGCAAGCTTATAGCCTGTTGCATGTTAATAGTTGTTGTCTTTGGAAGGACCATGAACAAATTAAAAAAAAATAGGCCTACTCTGTTATTGCATTTTCCACGTTGTCCATGTATCTGACACTTAGTGAATGTCTAATACTCCTTTGCAAATGTTAAAAATAAAACATTATAACACTGATAATACTGAGTTGGAAGGGAAAATAGGTGCTAAAATAAAGAGCCATATTATCATTGATGTGGTCTATCGTTCTCTTACCAGCAGTATACCTGTTTTCATCCATAATATTTCTGTCATGGGAGATACGTTAAATGACATAAAAAACTGCGTACTTACTGAGAGTTTTAATGTTAATCGCTGAAATATGATACTGACCTTAAGTCTTCCAGGTCTGTGAGATGATATGTTCTTCGTCACTTTTGCCATTTATTACAAGTCCAACTCGAATAACATCGGAATCAGCAACCCATCTTGACAATATTTCTTTCGTAATTTTCGTAATAGCTCCATGGTAATTATCAAGCATTTAGTCAAAAATAAACACACGCCAGCTGTGTGATACCTTAAATTTACACTACTGACATATGGATGGACATTTGAAACTGGTTCTGTAAGAATGTTCTTCGTTGCTTCTTGTGTGTGTGTGCCTGAGTATCTTTTCCCTTTTTTTTCTTAAGTTATTTGTGTTTCAATAATGTCGTTAGCGTCAAAGACTTCTACAAGCCCTTACCGTATCCTACGGTAAATAAAAGAGTGAATGACCATATCAAAGTAATTCAAGAATCGAAAGTCCATTGATGGCATTTCTTTCATTCTCTAAACTCTCAAGCGTTCTCTCATCATTTGTTTTTCACTTTTATCAACCCTAGACCGTCCGCTGCATTCCGTGTTTCATGAGACGTCGACGTTTGGAACGCCCGATGTGAAATAATCTTGTCATGATTCTAAATGTGTTGCAGATGGACAGAAAACCGGCACGTGATACTTTGCATTTTAGGTAGGATTGTACGTGGCGAATTGTGACGATTACCGTTTACATAATTATGCACGTATTGTCGATAATGTTGTTTAACTTGGTTAACAACATAATGCAAAATGAGAAACCAAGCTAGCCAGAGAGTTGGAGAGGGGGAAACACAGATGTCCCGTCAATTTCAGCGAGGGGGGAGTTTCACCGAGATGATAATGATCCTCCTCTATGTTTAAAACGGTATGATCAAAAGAAGAGTTTTTTCTCTCTCTATCCCGGGGATTTAGTGCTGGTATCGAATGTATTCTATTTGTTCATATGAAAGAGAAAGAAAAGTAAATTTTGCCAAGAAAGACACGTCTCGTTTGAGGCCATGGTTTTCAAAAGCTTTCGTCACTGACTGTAAATCGAAAGATATTGTTACTTAAATTACATCACTATAAAGTGTCACTTATTTAAAAAAATATTTTTTTACAAAGAATGTAACTCAATTGTTGACTCATATATCACGGTACTGTAACATTTTATGCGGTGTTCCGCACAGGATCTATATATTCTAGGGCCTCTCTTATTTCTTATTTACATTTATGATCTCCAGAATTGCTCAAATGAGTTATCATTCTCTCTCCTTGCAGACAATCCCTGTAATATTCTGGTTCGACACAACGATCCGACAGGTAGGCCTAATCTTTTTTTGTAAGTCTTTGACTTTACCAAACTGTCTAATTTATGCCAAAAGCGTCTATCTTTCCAACTGTTTTTGAACTTCAATTGTGTATTTCTAACCCTGAGATATAATAGTCGATTTGTGTGAAGAAACTACATAAAGGCTTTGACGTAAGTGATGGCGTCAGTAAAATCATTAAAATAAGAAAATAACCCCATTATGACTAACACTGAAAAGCATGTACCATATCTTAATTTTAGTTTAAACTACTCTTATGTAACAATCTTCTTGGCGTTAGCAACCTTTCAATGCACTTCTACCATCACGAAAACTTGATTTTTTTTTTTTTTATAAAATCAGAATTGCCTGAAATATTTAAGTTTTTGTATAGACGGTGTTCTACGCTTGAATTCTTACCGTATATGGTATCAGTTGATAAACCTGGTTTATCAATTTGATAAACATGGAATTTTGATTTATTGAGCATTTGACGATGATAAACCTGGTTTTTCGACTGATAAACCTGGTTTATCGAATTGATAAACCAGGTATATAAAAAACTTGGCTTATCGATTTATAAACCTGGTTTATAAGTCGAAAGACCTGGTTTATAGACGAAAAATGCTCCGTAAGTCGAAAAACCTGGTTATCGGTTGATAAACCAGGTTTATCGGACGAAAAACCCGGTTGTTGGGCATTTGGCTCGCCATCAACGAAATCCATTTTCCACGCCCTTTCTGAATTTCAGCCGGTGGCCTTACGTGCATTGTAGCCACGACAGTCTTCCAGACCATAAGCTATTATGTAATACTCTACGGAATTATAATTGAGATTTCAAAACAACAGACATATCATTTGTGTAAAAGAGATACCATTGTAATAGCTAAGGAGACAAATGCCCACCTCTTTTTTTTTTTAGTCGACCACAGCTTTGTAGTTAGATAAGTGTTACTTGAAAAAACCTGCTTTTGCATGTCCTAATGTTTCTGTAAATGTTTGCATGTTCTCTTTCCCGCTATTTTGGAAGTTTGTGTAGATTGGATCCGATTTTATTTTACGATTTCGTTGGACTGCTTTTATATGTTTGCATTTAAGTTGATGACACACTCACCATTGGGTGGCTCAAATGTAGAATGTAGAATACACAAAGCTAGCCCCCAAATGTTCTATCAGTGTCTGATACCCTTGAATGAATGTAGAACACCAAATTAATATCATTTATGTCTCTTTTCCTCGTCAACATAAATCATGCCGTTATAGTCGTGAATTGTAAACAATGAATTATCTGCCACAACTAACAACATACCACCACCACCCTTGCACCCACAATCCTATGACCGTTTTAGGCGCTTTTTCTCTTGTATCATGTGTTTGAGGCTCTAATAATGGAAAAAAAAAATGACGTCTTGGAATGTGTTTCAACCTTTGTGTTACCTTTGGACCCAATTTAAGACGATGGGTTTACAAGATTTAAAGTATGCTAATAACGTAACAAAAGACACAAGGTTCAATCTAGTCTACGGACTGGGTCGTTCGTTTGGGGTTCGATTTGCAAAGAGGGATTTCTTAATTAGAGATACTTTTGAGCTGTATATCATTGTAATATATCGAATGAGGATCTCAGTGTAGGTAATATGGGACAAAAAATGTAATGATCGAAAACTTCATGATTCAATCGTAATTCGTTGTCCTTGTTTAGAATGTCAACTTCATGTAGCATGTTATTGTTTTCTTATTTGATTAAAGACAATTTTGAGCTACATATCATTATACAACGAAGGAGGATCTCAATTAAGGTAATATGGAAAAAAAATTATTTGCAAAAAAAAAAATGAAATTACTGTTGAGATATAAACTTATCTTTGTTTAAATTAACCACAGAAATCATACATCGTAACAGATGACGTCATTAAAAAAAATCATTAGAATAACCCCAACGAGATCTACATTTAAAGAATACGCTATATCTTTTATTTAGCCTAACTAATTGTCACGTAACAATCCTCTTGATGTAAGCAGACTTTGAATACATCTCCACCATTTAGAATACATGAAAAAATTATTTTGAGATGAAATGAAGAGTCCTTAAAGTGTGTGTTAACTATTGAATAAGGATGTCGATATCGTCCACATGTCAGCCCATGTCTTGATTTACAATGTTAAAAACATGTGACTTGTTCTTGTTTTCTTGATTAATTAGAGACAATTTTTGAGTTGTATATCATTATATATCAAATGCCAAAATCAAATGCCAAAATCGTCTATCTCTCGCAAAGTGGTCTAACTTAAAATATTTATTCTGAGAGCTAACATATAACCGTTTCTTTGTTTAAATAAACAACAGAAAGCAAAAAGGATGATGACTGATGACGTCATTAAAAGAGTTAAAATATCAGAATAACCCCAACACGGTTTACTTTTAAAAAAACACGCTATATCTTTTATTTAGCTTACCTGATTATCAAGTACAAATCTTCTTGATGTAAGTAGACTTTAAATATATCTACAACATTTGGAATACGTGAAAAATAATTATTTTGACATGAAATAAAGAGTCCTTAAAGTGTGTGATGACTATTGAATAAGGATGCCGATATCGTCCATATGTAGGCCCTTGTCTTCGTTTAGAATGTCCAAAAAATCTCCCTTGTATTGTTTTCGTGTATAATTCAGGAAAATTTTTGAGCCGAATATCATTGTATATCGAATGAGGATCTCGATGTAAGTAATATGGAGAAATTTATTAATGATCGAAAAGTTCACGATTCGGTCTGCATTTTTATAATCCATAAGGCCATATACTTACCAAAATGTCTATTTTATGCCAAAATCGGGTGTCTCTCGGAATGTGTTCCAACTTGATGTATGTAATCGTAACGTTAAGATATAACCGTTTCTTTCTTTAAATGAACCACAAAAAGCATAAAACTTTGATGATGACGTCATTAATAGTGTTAAAATATCAAAATGACCCCAACGCCTTTTACGCTTAAAAGAACGCGGTGTATCTCTCCTTTAGCTTAACTAATTATCACGTAACAATCTTCTTAACGAAAGCAGACTTTACATATATCTGCACAATTTAGAATACGTAAAAATATTGTTTTGAGATGAAATGAAGAGTCGTTAATGTGTTGGTTTACTATCAAATAAGGATGCCGATATCGTCCATATGTAAGCCCTTATCTTCGTTCAGAATGTCAAAAACATCTTCTTTGTAATTGTTTTCTTGTATAATTAGAGACAATTGTTGAGCTGTATATCATTGTATATCGAATGAGGATCTCGATGAAGATAATATGGAGAAATTTTTTAATGATCGAAAAGTTCACGATTCTGTCTCCATTTCTATTAAATCATAAGGCTATAGCCTTACCAAAATGTCTATTTTATGCCAAAATAGGGGATATCTCGGAAGGTGTTGAAACTTGATACATGAAATCGTAACGTTGAGATATAACCGTTTCTTTCTTTAAATTAACCACAAAAACATAAAATGTCAATGAAGACGTCATTAATACTATTAAAATATCAAAATGACCCCAACACGAATTACGCTTAAAAGAACGCGGTGTATCTCTCCTTTAGCTTAACTAATTATCACGTAACAACCTTCTTAACGAAAGCAGACTTTACATATATCTGCACAATTTAGAATACATAAAAATATCGTTTTGAGATGAAATGAAGAGTCGTTAAAGTGTTGGTTTACTATCAAATAAGGATGCCGATATCGTCCATATGCAAGCCCTTGTCTTCGTTCAGAATGTCAAAAACATCTTCTTTGTTATTGTTTTCTTGTATAATTAAGCACAATGTTTGAGCTGTATATCATTGTATATCGAATGAGGATTTCGATGTAGGTAATATGGAGAAATCTTTTAAGGATCGAAAAGTTCACGATTTTGTCTCTATTTCTATTAATTCATAAGGCTATAGTCTTACCAAAATATCTAATGTATGCCAAAATCGGGTATCTCTCGGAATGTGTTCCAACTTGATGTATGTAATCGTAACGTTAAGATATAACCGTTTCTTTCTTTAAATGAACAACAAAAAGCGTAAAACGTCAATGATGACGTCATTAATAGTGTTAAAATATCAAAATGACCTCAACGCCTTTTACGCTTAAAAGAACGCAGTGTATCTCTCTTTTAGCTTAACTAATTATCACGTAACAATCTTCTGAACGAAAGCAGACTTTACATATATCTGCACAATTTAGAAAACGTAAAAATATTGTTTTGAGATGAAATGAAGAGTCGTTAAAGTGTTTGTTTACTATTGAATAAGGATGCCGATATCGTCCATATGTAAGCCCTTATCTTCGTTCAGGTTGTCAAAAACATATCAATTGCTATTGTTTTCTTGTATGATTAGAGACAATTTTTGAGCTGCATATCGTTGTATATCGAATGAAGATCTCTATGTAGGTAATATGGAGAAATTCTTTAATGATCGAAAAGTTCACGATTCTGTCTCAATTTTTATTAATTGATTAGGCTATAGCCTTACCAAAATGTCTAATTTATGCCAAAATCGGGTATCTCTCGGGAAGTGTTCCAACTTCATATTTGTAATCGTAACGTTGAGATATAACCGTTTCTTTTTTAAATTTATCATAAAAAGCATAAAACGTCGATGATGATGTCATTAATACTATTAAAATATCAAAATAACCCCAACACGGTTTACGCTTGAAAGAACGCAGTGTATCTCTCCTTTAGCTTAACAAATTATTATGTAACAATCTTTTTAACGAAAGTAGACTTTAAATAAATCCGCAAAATTTAGAATACGTAAAAAACATTGTTTTGAGATGAAATCAAGCGTCCTGAAAGTGTTTGTTTACTATTGAATAAGGATGCCGATATCGTCCATATGTAAGCCCTTGTCTTTGTTCAGATTGTCAAAAACATCTCCCTTGTTATTGTTTTCTTGTATAATTAGAGACAATTTTTGAGCTGTATATCATTGTATATCGAATGAGGATCTCGATGTAGGTAATATGGAGAAATTTTTTCATGATCCAAACGTTCACGATTCTCTCTTCATTTTCATTAATTCATAAGGCTATAGCCTTACCAAAATATATAATTCATACCAAAATCTTGTATCTCTCGGAATGTGTTCCAATTTGATATATGACCTCTTTCATAACCTCTTTGTCTAAATTAACCACAAAAACATAAAACAAAACTGATGACTTCCCTAAAAGTGTTAAAATATCAAAATAATCCCAACATGGTTTACGCTTAAAAGATCACGGTGTATCTTTTCTTCCGCTTAAATATTTGTCAAGTAACAATCTTGTTAAAGAAAGAAGACTTTAAAAATGTCTCCACAGTTTAGAATACGTGTAAAATAACTATTGGCAGATGAAATAAAGGGTTCTTAAAGTGTGTGTTTAATATTGAATAAGGATGCCGGTATCGTCCGTACGTAAGCCCTTGTCTTCGTTCAGATTGTCACAAACATCTCCCTTGTTATTGTTTTCTTGTATAATTAGAGACAATTTTTGAGTTGCATATCATTGCGTATCGAATGAGGATCTCGACGTAGGTAATATGGAGAATTTTTTTAACGATCGAAAAGTTCACGATTCTGTTTCCACTTTTATTAATTCATAAGGCTATAGCCTTAACAAAATGTCTAATTTATATCAAAATCGGGTATCTCTCGGAATACGTTCCAATTTGATACATGTAATCGTAATGTTGAGATATAACCGTTTCTTTCTTTAAATTAACCACAAAAAGCATGAAACGTCTATGATGACGTCATTAATAGTGTTAAACTATCAAAATGAAACCAACACGTTTTACGCTTAAAAGAACGCAGTGTATCTCTCCTTTAGCTTCAGTAATTGTGACGTAACAATCTTTTTAACGAAAGTAGACATTACATTTATCTACACAATTTAGAATACTTAAAAAAATATTGTTTTGAGATGAAATGAAGAGTCCTTAAGGTGTTTGTTTACTATTGACTAAGGATGCCGATATCGCCCATATGTAAGCACTTGTCTTCGTTCAGATTGTCAAAAACATCTCCCTTGATATTGTTTTCTTGTATAATTAGAGACAATTTTTGAGCTGTATTTCATTTTATATCGAATGGGGATCTCGATGTAGGTAATATGGAGAAATTTTTTAACGATCGAAAAGTTCACGATTCTGTCTCCATTTTTATTACTTCATAAGGCTATAACCTTACCAAAATGTCTACATTATGCCAAAATCGGGTATTTCTCGGAATGTCTTCCAACTTGATATATGTAATCGTAATGTTGAGATATAAACGTTTCTTTCTTTAAATTAACCACAAAAACCATGAAACGTCAATGATGACGTCATTAATAGTGTTAAAATATCAAAATGACTCCAACACGTTTTACGCTTAAAAGAACGCAGTGTATCTCTCCTTTTGCCTTATTAAATGTGACGTAACAATCTTTTTAACGAAAATAGACTTTACATATATCTGCACAATTTAGAATACCTAAAAAATATTGTTTTGAGATGAAATGAAGAGTCGTTAAAGTGTTGGTTTACTATTGAATAAGGATGCCGATATCGTCCATATGTAAGCCCTTGTCTTCGTTGAGAATCTCAAAAACGTCTTCCTTGTTATTGTTTTCTTATATAATTAGAGTCAATTTTTGAGCTGTATATCATTGTATATCGAATGAGGATCTCGATGTAGATAATATCGAGAAATTTTTAATGATCGAAAAGTTCACGATTCTGTCTCCATTATTATTAATTCATAAGGCTATAGCCTAACCAAAATGTCTCATTTATGCCAAAATCGGGTATCTTTCGGAAAGTGTTTCAACTTGATACATGTAATAGTAAAGTTGAGATATAATCGTTTCTTTGTTTTAATTAACCACAAAAAGCGTGAAATGTCAATGATGACGTCATTAATAGTGTTAAACTATCAAAATGAAACCAACACGGTTTACGCTTAAAAGAACGCAGTGTATCTCTCCTTTAACTTAACTAACTGTCACGTAACAATCTTCTTAACGAAAGTAGACTTTACGTATATCTGCACAATTTAGAATACGTAAAAAACATTGTTTTGAGATGAAATGAAGAGTCCTTAAAGTGTTTGTTTTCTATTGAATACGGATGCCGATGTCGTCCATATGTAAGCCCTTGTCTTCGTTCAGAATGTCACAAACATCTCCCTTGGTATTGTTTACTTGTATAATTAGAGTCAATTTTTGAGCTGTATATCAAAATATATCGAATGAGGATCTCATGTAGGTAATATGGAGAACTTTTTTCATGATCCAAACGTTCACGATTCTGTCTCCATTACACTAATTGATAAGGCTATAGCCTTACCAAAATGTCTAATTTATGCAAAATCGTGTATCTCTCGGAATGTGTTCCAACTTGATACATGTAATCGTAACGTTGAGATACAACCGCTTCTTTATTTGAATTAACCACAAAAAGCATAAAATGTAAATGATTACGTCATTAATAGTGTTAAAATAACAAAATGACCCCAACAGGATTACGCTTAAAAGAGCGCAGTGTATCTCTCCTTTAGCTTAACTAATTGTCACTTAACAATTTTCTTTACCACAGTAGACTTCACATATATCTGCACAATTTAGAATACGTAAAAAATATTGTTTTGAGATGAAATGAAGAGTTGTTAAAGTGCTTGTTTACTATTGAATAAGGATGCCGATATCGTCCATATGTAAGCCCTTGTCTTCGTTCAGAATGTCAAAAACATGTCCCTTGTTATTGTTTTCTTGTTAAATTAGAGACAATTTTTGAGCTGTACATCTTTTTTTTTTTCATTTTCACCTCCGTTTATTGATCATCGTTTCTAAAGTGTTTTTCAATAGCAAATATTTACATGAGCATCCAAATGTTCATACAAGTATCAAGCAACGTTCAATCGAAATGATTGTACATTAAGTAAGTTGTACATTAAACGACCTACATAAAATATCATAATGAAAGAAATGTTTACTTTTGCTTCTTTTAGATATCTCCTTTTCAACCTCTAATAGAAATTTTAGTTTATACGAAAATTCGTTAATATTAGGAATTTCGCCTTTTTGTTTGCATTGGAATATGTAATACTTTAAATGCAAAATAAGAAAATTGAAAGGATGTTTAATATATCTACAATAACCAAAGAAAATATCTTCTTTTGACAAAGTAAATTGACGATTCAAAAACCAATATTCTACGTCTAAAATAAAAGATACTATGTGGCAGCTCCAAAACAAATGATCTAATGTTTCTTCTTCTCTTTTACAAAAGGTACAAAGGGGACTTTCAATTAAGTTCATAAGAAATAATAATCTGTTCGTACCAAGAATACGGTGAATAAAACGAAACTGGAAAAACTGAATTTTAACTTCACGAACAGAATACCAGGGGCAGCGAAAAATCGATTCCCACGTTTTTTCGTCATATTGAAAAAAGTTATTCCATTTTGAGACTGCCTTTAAATTGCACCCTAAGTTTAAAATGTAATTATGATAGATGAATTTTGAAGCACGTAAAGTGACCCTAAACGTATGTAAGAGATGTTCGTTGTAGTTGTCAATGATATCAGCATCTAAATTATACGCAACTTTCCAATAAACCGGTATCGCCTTTATAATACCCCAATATAGCGTAAAAGGACACCGCAGTAAATTATATTTATTTATAAAACCATTATAAGAAATTGCCTTACCATCACGATTTAAAAGATCACGTATGTAAATAATTCCCTTTTCAAACAAAAAACGATAGAAAATAATGTTATTATTGACTTTAATACAAGAATTATTCCAAATAATTTGATTATCAAATTGAGTGTCTGGAACTTTAAACGACACACCTTGCCATGATTTAACAACATCAGCAATGAATTGATTTTTAATCATAACGTCCCCATTCTTACAATTACAATTGAAAAGAAAACTTTTACCATATCGAGAGAGAAAATAATAAAAAAAACAGCTTCCAGTAACCTGGTCTTTCATTAATATAACGATGAACCCATGTGCATTTTAAACCTGCAAGAAAGAAGTCTAGATTTATTACATTCATGCCCCCGCGCCTAATGGGATTAGTGATAGTCAGTCGACTAATTTTTTCTTGTTTGTTACCCCAAATAAAATTAAAAATTATTTGATTAAGCTTACGAATAAAAGTCTTTGGTGGATTTGGAAGAACAAGAAAAAGGAAAACAAGTTGAGAAAGACAGAACGTTTTAATAAGGATACTTCTACCAACAGGAGTAAGGTCCCTCATAGACCAAAGGTTAAGTGACTGTTTTAGCCGAGAGAGCTTGGGTGGAAAATTAAGAGTAAAAAGGTCCTCGCGATTAGTAGAAAAAGAAACCCCTAACAAAGTAACCGGACCTTTTGACCAAGTCACTGGAAGATCATTAATAAATGCTGGTTTACAGTTAACATAGGGACCTAACGGGAACAAAATCGACTTATCATAGTTAATCTTTAAACCGGAAACGACGTAAAAATGTTTAAGTGTACCAATAACTTCTTTGAGAGAATCGGCGGTATCATCCAAAAACAATGTCGTATCATCGGCATACTGTAAAAGTTTTACTTCATTATTAAAAATGCTAAGACCTCTGATAACATTGTTATGAAAAATAACCTGAGCCAAAACCTCAGCACAAAGTAAGAAAAGGTAGGGGCTAAGTGGGCAACCCTGACGTACCCCCCTTCCTAAGATAAAGTCACCCGAAGACTACCCATTATTGAAAACTCGACTGTAGCTTTTGTGGTGAAAAGTCTTGATCCAACGAATAAAATTATTACCAAACTTAAAAGCATGTAAAGTATTATACAAAAAGTTCCAGACAATTTTATCAAAAGCTTTCTCAAAATCTAAGAGAAAAATGAAACCAGCTTTATCAAAAGTAGAACAATCCTCAATAAGATCAAGGGTAAATCTAATATTTTCACCTATAAACCTACCTTTAAGGAAACCAGTTTGTTGATGACCAATAAGGGAAGGCAAGACAAGCTTCATGCGATTAGCAAGAGCCTTAACACCAATTTTGTAATCAGAATTAAGTAATGAAATAGGTCTAAGATTTTTCAGCATGGATGGATCCTTACCAGGTTTGGGAATACGAGTAATTACACCACGTCTCTGCTCGGGGGAAAGTTCTCCAATAAAGAAAGAAAAATTAAGGGAATCAACGAAAGATTGACCAACCAGATGCCAGAAATGTTTATAGAAATTAACGCTAAGACCATCACTACCCGGAGATTTGTCTAGCGGCATACTATCGAGGGCAGCTTTACATTCTTCAAGAGTAAGAGGGCCGTCACAAAGGCGAGAATGCTCATCATCTACTGTTTTGTCAAGTTGTAAGGTATTAAAAAAGACATCTGAATTGTGATCACCCGCAGAATAAAGAGACCTGTAAAAAGATTCCAAAGCAGTTAAAATGTCTTTTTCTTTTGTCAAAGTTGTACCATCTTCCTGACGAATTTTTTGGATTAAAGTAGAGTTCCTGTTACGATTTTCTAAGTTCAAAAAATATTTAGTACTTTTTTCCCCCGACTCAACCCATCGAGCTCTTGAACGCACAAGAATACCCTTTAATTTATAGTCATACAATTGATGAAGTTTATTTTGTGCCTCCAATAAGGAGGAATTTGCTTCATCTGACCAATCAGAATACAAATCGTTTTCCAACGCAGAGATATGGGAAATAAGCTGTTTTTCATACCTTCTCCTATCTGCGGCTAATTTTTTACTATAAGGCAAAGTTTCCGTACGTACAATATATTTAATAAAATCCCATCTAGATGAAGGATTAAGATTCCGAGTGGTTGCTAATTTTCTGGTTAATACCGTATTTAATAAATGCAAGTAATTATCGTCACTTAATAGAGAATTATTAATCTTCCAAAACCCTGGGCCTCTCTTAACTGTGCCAATACCCAAAACCAATAAAACAAAAGAATGATCAGATCGAAAACCTGGAATAAGCCCATCTGAGCGTACATTCAATTTTAAGTGTCTTGAAATAAGAAAAAAATCGAGACGGCAGAAAAGACTGGGAAAAATATTTGATTTCCACGTAAATTTCTTTAAAAAGGGGTTACACTCACGCCTAATGTCGATCAAATCATAGTAATCCATAAGTCAAAAACATTCCTCACGGGTTTTGTAATTAGTACGACGATTCCCTAGTTTCTTATCTAAGTCTAAATTCAAAACAAAATTAAAATCCCCCCCCCCCCCCCCAAGACAATATTCTCACCAGTAAAGGTATCCAATAGGCGAATGAAATTTTGGAAAAATATCGACTGATCTACGTTGGGTCCGTAAAGGCACACCAAAGTTAGAATGCATTCTGCAATATCTACATCAAGAATTATGTAACGGCCATCCACATGACAGTCAACTTTAATAACGTGAACATTTAAAGTGGGTTTCAAAAGAATGCAAACACCTTTGCTACGCACAGAACCATGGGAAAAGAAAATTTTCCCACCCCACTCGCTTCGCCAGTAATTTTCATCTCCCATGGCACTATGGGTTTCTTGTAACAGGATGACGTCAAATTTTTGAGCGTGAAGAAAGGCAAAAACCTGTCTACGTTTTGAGGACTGTCTTAAACCTCTAGCATTATATGTAACCAGTTTAAGGGACTCCATAAAGGATCACAAGCAGTCTGATCCATAAAAATATAAGCACACTGAAATGAGCTGTCAATAAGATAATAGCTAGAGGGTATAGGTAGTAAACAATAATGTAAATTTTAATGTTGTTAAAACTTGAAATGAAGTTAAAGTGATCGTTGCTAACGAGTACCACACCTTTCGTTCTAAGAGATAGCGCAAAGATTATGAAACATATATAATCTACCAAGTATTGAAGATCAATGTTGAAGTGAAAAAGAAAGGAAAAAAGAGAAAAAGAGTCAAATCAACCAAACTTGCCGAGTCCTGCATGAGGCAAAAGTCCAGCAGACAAAAAGCGTAAACGAGGACGTGTGTGGCCCATGAATGAAAAGAAAATCAACGTCAAACAAATAAAATTTCCAACGCAATTTAATACAATAATTAATATGACTGAAATGGGTACGGACGACGATCCCTGATTCTCCATCGACCCCCAGAAAAATGAAGGAAAGTACCATTTGCGAATAATCGGGATACCTCGTCTTTCCAACGTCGTTTTTCACTCAAATCTTTTATAGTTAAGTCCTCGACGATAAAAAAGCGCTCGTTGGCAAGGGATCTACGTGCATTCTTCATAAGAAATACTTTGTAATAAGTCAATTTGGCGATATTGTGTCTCGGTTTACCGGGGATACGTCTCCCATCACGGTGTGACCGCTCAAGCTTACAGTGTTCCAGCCCGACCTTCTGTAGAACCTCAGAAACAATTGTATCGCAATTTTCTTGATCCCTTTCTGGGTATCCGATGATTCTTATATTATTCCTTCGTGAGAATCTTTCAAGCTTATTTAACTCCTCCGAATGCGTTTCTCCCAACTTTTCTTGATCTTGTAGCTCTTTTCCGAGGTTCTCACATTGAGCCTTGAGACGTACGTTTTCAGCTTCTAGAACTTTAAGCCTTTTATCATGCTCATTTAAAGCATGCATCAAATCACTTTTCATTGTCTTCAGGTCAGAAGCTACTTTCTGAAGAATTTTCTCAATTGCTTCGTCAATAGACTGTTCCAAAGTAGTATGTGAGGTGGCCATTGTGGTAGGCTGAAGGCTAGGCTGAGTAATTAATGTGGTAGCCTTACTACGTGTATTAAATAAGGTAGACTTACTGGGCGGTTCCTTTGGTTTATTTTTGCTTCCTTTCAGTCTCCCAGACGGCATTATTTACACAGAAAAACACTTCCATATGTCCAAAAGGTGCAATGTGTAGTAAAAAGGGACAATTCCGTTTCCCAACTGTTGAAAAGGGTGGAATCATCGTCGAAAAAAAGGAGAGCCACTTAACGTGCCGACGTTAGAGATCGACAGCCATTCTCGTACCCTTGAGCTATATATCATTGTGTATCGAATGAGGATCTCCGTGTAGATAATATCGAGAAATTTTTAATGATCGAAAAGTTCACGATTCTGTCTCCATTATTATTAATTGATAAGGCTATAGCCTAACCAAAATGTCTAATTTATGCCAAAATCTGGTGTTTCTCGGAATGTGTTCCAACTTAATACATGTAATCGTAACGTTGAGATATAACCGTTTCTTTCTTGAAATTAACCACAAAAAGCATGAAACGTCAATGATGACGTCATTAATACTGTTAAAATATCAAAATGACCCCAACACTATTTACGCTTAAAAGAACGCAGTGTATCTCTCATTTAGCTTAACTAATTGTCACGTAACAATTTTCTTAACGAACATAGACTTTACATATATCTGCAAAAATTAGAATCCGTAAAAACTATTGTTTTGAGATGAAATGAAGAGTCCTTAAAGTGTTTGTTTACTATTGAATAAGGATGCCGATATCGTCCATATGTAAGCCCTTGTCTTCGTTCAGAATGTCAAAAACATCTCCCTTGTTTTTGTTTTCTTGTATAATTAGAGTCAATGTTTGAGCTGTATGTCATAATATATCGAATGAGTATCTCGATGTAGGTAATATGGAGAACTTTTTTCATGATCGAAAAGTTCACGATTCTATCTCCATTTTTATTAATTGATAAGGCTATAGCCTTACCAAAATGTCTAATTTATGCCAAAATCGGGTATCTCTCGGAATGTGTTCCAACTTGATACATGTAATCGCAACGTTGAGATATAACCGTTTCTTTGTTTGAATTAACCACAAAAGCATGAAATGTCAATGATGACGTCATTAATATTGTTAAAATATCAAAATGACCACATCACGGTTTACGCTTAAACGAACGCAGTGTATCTCTCATTTAACTTAGCTAACTGTCACGTAACAATCTTCTTAACGAAAGTAGACTTTACGTATATCTGCACAATTTAGAATACGTAAAAACTATTGTTTTGAAATGAAATGAAGAGTTCTTAAAGTGTTTGTTTTCTATTGAATAAGGATGCCGATATCGTCCATATGTAAGCCCTTGTCTTCGTTTAGAATGTCAAAAACATCTCCCTTGTCATTGTTTTCCTGTGTAATTAGAGACAAATTTTGGGCTGTATTTCATTGTATATCGAATGAGGATGTCGATGTAGGTAATATGGAGAAATTTTTTAACGATCGAAACGTTCACGATTCTGTCTCCATTTTTATTAATTCATAAGGCTATAGCCTTACCAAAATGTCTTATTTATGCCAAAATCGGGCATCTCTCGGAATGTGTTCCAACTTGATATATGTCATCGTGACGTTGAGATATAACCGTTTCTTTCTTTAAATTAACCACAAAAGCATGAAATGTCAATGATGACGTCATTAATATTGTTAAAATATCAAAATGACCCCAACACGGTTTACGCCCAAAAGAGCGCAGTGTATCTCTCCTTTAACTTTACTAACTGTCACGTAGCAATCTTCTTTACGAGAGTAGACATCAAATATATCTGCAAAATTTAGAATACGTAAAAACTATTGTTTTGAGATGAAATGAAGAGTTGCAAAAGTGTTTGTTTACTATTGAATAAGGATGCCGATATCGTCCATATGTAAGATCTTGTCTTAGTTCAAAATGTCAAAAACACGTCAATTGTTATTGTTTTCTTGTTAAATTAGAGACAATTTTTGAGCTGTATATCATTCTATATCGAATGAGGATCTCGATGTAGATAATATCGAGAAATTTTTAATGATCGAAAAGTTCACGATTCTGTCTCCACGATCATTAATTAACAACGCTATAGTCTAACCAAAATGTCTAATTTATGCCAAAATCTGGTGTCTCTCGGAATGTGTTCCAACTTAATACAGGTAATCGTAACGTTGAGATATAACCGTTTCTTTGTTTGAATTAACCACAAAAAGCATCAAAAGTCAATGATGACGTCATTAATATTGTTAAAATATCAAAATGACACCAACACTGTTTACGCTTAAAAGAACGCAGTGTATCTCTCATTTAGCTTAACTAATTGTCACGTAACAATCTTTTTAACGAAAGTAGACGTTACATATATCTGCACAATTGAGAATACGTAAAAAAATATTGTTTTGAGATGAAATGAAGTATTCTTAAAGTGTTTGTTTACTATTTAATAAGGATGCCGATATCGTCCATATGTAAGCACTTGTCTTCGTTTAGACAGTCAAAAATATCTCCCTTGTTATTGTTTTCTTGTATAATCATAATCAATTTTTGAGCTGTATATCATTGTATATCGAATGAGGATCTCGATGTAGGTAATATGGATAAATTTTTTAATGATCGAAAAGTTCACGATTCTGTCTCCATTTTCATTACTTCATAAGGCTATAGCCTTACCAAAATGTCTAATTTATGCCAAAATCGGGTATCTTCGGAATGTGTTCCAACTTGATACATGCAATCGTAACGTTCGGATATAACCGTTTCCTTTTTAAATTTATCATGAAAAGCATAAAAGGTCGATAATGACGTCATTAATACTGTTAAAATATTAAAATGACCTTAACACGGTTTATGTCTAAAAGAACGCAGTGTATCTCTCCTTTAGCTTAACTAATTCTAACGTCACAATTTTCTTAACGAACGTAGACTTTACATATATCTGCAAAGATTAGAATCCGTAAAAACTATTGTTTTGAGATCAAATGAAGAGTCCTTAAAGTGTTTGTTTACTATTGAATAAGGATGCCGATATCGTCCATATGTAAGTCCATGTCTTCGTAGACAAACAAAAATATCTCCCTTGTTATTGTTTTCTTGTATAATCATAGACAATTTTTGAACTGTATATCATTGTATATCTAATGAGGATCTCAATGTAGCTAATATGGAGAAATTTTTTAATGATCGAAAAGTTCATGACTCTGTCTCCATTATTATTAATTGATAAGGCTATAGCCTTACCAAAATGTCTCATTTATGCCAAAATCGGGTATCTCTCGGAATGTGTTCCAATTTCATACATGTAATCGTAACGTTGAGATATAACCGCTTCTTTTTTAAATTTATCATAAAAAGCATAAAACGTCGATGATGTCATTAATACTCTTAAAATATCAAAATAATCCCAACACGGTTTACGCTTAAAAGAACGCAATGTATCTCTCCTTTAGTTTAACTAATTGTCACGTAACAATC
>CM037829.1:17536673-17582332 GCA_021234535.1 Stichopus chloronotus | reverse complement strand
ATGCTCTTTATTAGGTAGAAGTCTGTTTAAACGTATCTTAAATCAGGGAGATTATTGTGTAGGACACGGCACATTCTATTAAGTGTAAACAATGTAGGGATATTCTAATATTTTAATTCTGTTTTTCACATTGTCGACTCAGTTTTCAGCTTTAGGTTGGAGGGTTCTTCGCAAACAAGGGACGTTGCTACCTCAAAATCGGAAATACATAATCGGAGTTCGAACATGTTCGAGAATCAGGTTGATTTTGGACTAATTGTGAGTGTTCCGTATTCTGCCTTGTATTTTATTTACCAATAAAAAGAGACAAATTGATGGACTTATTGTTCCTTACCTGAATACTAAATATCCTAGGTCCTAAATCTATGAAAAATGCAAGACTTTATTACAATTTAGCACTAAAAGGGCTTAAAAATCAGTGAAATTATTTTGACATTCGGAACAAAATAAAGGGAGGAATTTATGTCAAATAACATCATCTTTCTTCAATAAAGCAACTTAATATTTCGAAACTCTCCTGATTTCATCTCAAAGTAATACGTTTCACGTTTTCTACAAGATGAAGCTATATTTATTTTACCACGATTGATCTGTGACAATAACCGTTGAGCTAAAAGTAAGACAGCTGTAGATTTTTTCCAAGTGTAAACAATGTTAGGGTTGATATGATATTTTAATAGTGATGACATCTTTACTTTTTCGCATGTTGTAGGTTCTTCGCAGTCATCACTCAGTTTTATCTCACCATTAGAAATAATACGAGTTACAAGTCCGATTTTAAACATAATGGACATAATTATGACATTTTGCTAATGCTAAAACCCTATGGATAATTAATTGAGGCAAATTGATGTGTTAAGTGATCATGACCAAAGTCACAGCTTCCTTATTTAAGGAAAAAGTAGATAAATATATCAAGATTCCTCTGACTTTATTTCAAAATCATTACTTTGACGTTTTCTACAAGGTAGAGGTATGTTTACATGCTGCTTATCTCGAGAAGAATGCTCTGTGAGAGTACTTTGAGCTAAAAGTAAGATAGGTTACACTTTTTACATGTCAACGATGTTGGAGTCATTATGACCTTTTATTTGTTGTTTATTACGTCATCAACTACATTCTAGGCATTTTGCAAGCTCTTCAAACTTATAAGACAGTTATATCTCAACGTTACAAATAGAATTTCGAAGTTTAAAAACAAAATTAAAGAACGTAGTATTTTTGAATAACTCTGACATCTTTGTTAAAGGTATAACTTATGGATTAATAAAAAGTAGACGCAAATTGATGAATTTTTTTCTGTCATTACACAAGTCTTGAATATCGCATAAATAGAGATCCTAAATCAACATGAAATGATGTAGTGTTCGAAATTGTCTCTAATTTAACAGGAAACATAATTTGTTTGTATGTATAACATTCTTAACAAACAAAAGACGAATGTACGCAACATATCCTTATCCTAACCTAATAGCAAAAAATTAAAAGGACTCTACATTTTGTCTAAAAATAATTATTTCTAACTTCTTTTACAACGTGATGTACGTTTAAACTACGTCGCTCATTTTTTAGCAGAATGGTTGTGACACAACGTCAATGGAATATAAGAGATCATACATTCTGTTCAAGAATACAATATTGGGGTTTTTATGATATTTTAATGAGATTAATGACGACATCAACAACGTTTTATACATTTTGTCTTTCGCACTGATGGGACGGTTATATCTCCAATGTTGGAAATAGAATTTCTAAGGTTAAACCAACAAAAGATCCTAGTCGGTTTTCACCAAATTCTGATGTTTTGGTAAGGGTATAGCCTAGTGGATTTTTAAAAATAAAGGTAAATCAACGAATTTTTCGATCATTATAAATGTGTTAAATATCGCTTCAATTGAGTTAATCAATCGATATTATATGGAGCAGAGTTTACCATTCTCTCAAGAATTCATTAAAAAAACACATTTTACAAGTACGTGTTAGTAGGCAGTTTTAACGACGAATCCGGAAGAAAACGTATGGAAGATATCGGCGTCCTTATTCCACAGACAAACATACGTAATTTGTAAAGCATCTAATTTCATTTCAAAGTAAATAGTTTTGACATTTCCTACAAGAAAGAAGTATATTTAAACGTTGCTCTTTTCAAAGAAATTGTTCTATGACAAGATTTCAAGGAAAGTAACACAATCCAAAACATACACGATTTTCGCATAATTTAGACATTTTGGTAAAGCTATACCGTTATGAATTTATCAAAATAGAGCAGAATCAAGACTTTTTGATCATTAAGAAATTCTCCTTTATA
Organism: Stichopus chloronotus; assembly: GCA_021234535.1. Lineage (NCBI taxonomy): Eukaryota > Metazoa > Echinodermata > Holothuroidea > Aspidochirotida > Stichopodidae > Stichopus > Stichopus chloronotus. Next base: position 17,580,024 of record CM037829.1, on the reverse strand, counting down.
CCTACATCAAAATTCTTATTCGATATACAATGATATACAGCTCAAAAATATTCTCTAATCCAACAAGAAAACAATAACAATCGACATGTTTTTGACACTCTAAACGTCAAAGAAAAGGATTTACTTATGGACGATATCAGCATCCTTATTCAACAGTAAAACACACATTTAAGGACTCTTTTCATTTTATCTCAAAACAAAGATTTTTCTCATGTATTCTAAATGGTGGAGATATCTTTAAAGACTGCTTACATCAAGAGATTGTTACGTGACGGTTAGTTTAGCTAAATAAAAGATATAGCGTGTTCTTTTAAATGTAAACTATATTTGGGTTATTCTGATTGTCTAACATCTAATGACGTCATAAGTTACGTCTAATGATTTTTGTGGTTAATTTAAAGAAAGAAACCATTATATCTCAACGTTACGAATACATATTTCAAGTTGGAACACATTCCGAGAGATAGGCGATTTTGGCATAAATTACACATTTTGGTAAGACAGAATCATGAATTTTTCGATCATTAAAAAATTTCTGCTTATTACCTACATCGAGATCCTCATTCGATATATCATGATATGCAACTCAAAAATTGTCTCTAATTATACACGAAAACAATAATAATCGACATGTTTTTGACGTTCTGAACGAAGACAAGGAACTACATATGGACGATATCGGCATCCTTATTCAATAGTAAACACACACTTTGAGCACTTTTCATTTATCTCAAAACAATATTTTTTACGTCTTCTAAATTGTTTAGATATAGTTAAAGACTACTTTCTTTAACAAGATTGTTACTTGACAAATATTATGGCGAAAGAAGAGATACACTGCGTTCTTTTAAACGTAAACCATGTTTGGGTTATTCTGATATTTCAACACTTTTAGCCTATGTCATCATTGAAGTTTTATGCTTTTTATGGCTAATTGAAACAAAGAAATGGTTATATTTCAACGTTACGTTTACATGTATCAAGTTGGAACACATTCCGAGAGATACCCGATTTTTATCTAAATTAGACATTTTGGTAATCCTATAGCCTTATAAATTATTAGAAATAGAGACAGAATCGTGAACTTTTCGATCACTAAAAAATTTCAACATATTACCTACATCGAGATCCTCATTCGATATACAATGATATACAGCTCAAAAGTTGTCTCTAATTATACAAGGAAACAATAACAAGGGAGATAATTGTGACATTCTGAACGAAGACAAGGGATTACATATGGACGATAACAGCATCCTTATTCAATAGTAAACAAACAATTTGAGGACTCTTCATTTCATCTCAAAACAATATTTTTTACGTTCTCTAAATTGTGCAGATATATGTAAAGTCTACTTTCGTTAAGAAGATTGTTACGTGATAATTAGTTAAGCTAAAGGAGAGATACACTGCGTTTTTTTAAGCTTAAATCATGTTGGGGTCATTTTGATATTTTAACACTATTAATAACGTCATCAATGACGTTATATACTTTTGGTGGTTAATTTAAAGAAAGAAATTATTATATCTTAACGTTACGATTACATGTATTAAGTTGGAACGCATTCCGAGAGATACCCTATTTTGGCATAAATTAGACATTTTGGTAACGCTATATCCTTATAAATTAATAAAAATGGTGACTGAAACGTTAACTTTTCGATCATTAAAAAATTTCAACATATTACTTACATCGAGATCCTCATTCGATATACAATTAAATACAGCTCAAAAATTGTCTCTAATTATACAAGAAAACAAGAACAAGGGAGATGTTTTTGACATTCTAAACGAAAACAAGGGCTTACATATGTACGATATCGGCATCCTTATTCAATAGTAAACAAACACTTTAAAAACTCTTCATTTCATCTCAAACAATATTTTTTACATATTGTAAATTTTACAGATATATGTTAAGTCTACTTTTGTTAAGAAGATTGTTACGTGACAATTAGTTAAGCTAAAGCAGAGATACACTGCGTTCTTTTAAGCTTCAACCGTGTTGGGGTCATTTTGATATTTTAACGCTATTAATAACGTCATCATCACCGTTTCATGCTTTTTGTGGTTAATTTATAGAGAGAAACGGTTATATCTCAATGTTACGATTACATGTATCAAGTTGGAACACATTCCGAGAGATACCCGATCTTGGCATAAATTAGACATTTTGGTAAGGCTATAGCCTTATGAATTAATAAAAATGGAGACAGAATCGTGAACTTTTCGATCATTAAAAAATTTCTCCATAATACCTAAATCGAGATCCTCATTTCATATACAATGATATACAGCTCAAAAATTGTCTCTAATTATACAAGAAAACAATAACAAGGGAGAAGTTTTTGACTATCTAAAAGGAGACATTTGCTTACATATGGACGATATCGGCATGCTTATTCAATATTAAACACACACTTTAAGAACCCTTCATTTATCTACAAATAGTAATTTTTCACGTATTCTAAATTGTGGAGATATATTTAAAGTCTACTTTCTTTAACACGATTGTTATTTGACAAACATTTAAGCGGAAGAAAAGATACACCGCGATCTTTTAAGCGCAAACCATGTTGGGATTATTTTGCCATTTTAACACTTTTAGGGACGTCATAAGTTACATTTTATGTTTTTGTGGTTAATTTAAACAAAGAGGTTAAGAAAGAAGTCATATATCAAGTTGGAACACATTCCGAGAGAAACAAGATTTTGTCATGAATTATACATTTTGTTAAGGCTATAGCCTTATGAATTAATGAAAATAGAGACAGAATCGTGAACTTTTGGATCATGAAAAAATTTCTCCTTATTACCTACATCGAGATAGTCATTCGATATACAATGATACACAGCTCAAAAATTGTCTCTAATTATACAAGAAAACAATAACAAAGGAGATGTTTTTGACATTCTGAACGAAGACAAGGGCTTACATATGGACGATATCATCATCCTTATTCAATAGTAAACAAACACTTTAAGGACTCTTCATTTCATCTCAAAACAATATTTTTTTACGTATTCTAAATTTTGCAGATATATGTAAAGTCTTCTTTCGTTAAGAAGATTGTCACGTGGCAATTAGTGAAGCTAAAGGAGAGATATACTGCGTTTTTTTAAGCGTAAACCGTGTTGGGGTCATTTTGATATTTTAACACTATTAATGACGTCATCATTAAAGTTTGATGGTTTTTGTGGTTAATTTAAAGAGAGAAACGGTAATATCTCAACCTTACGATGACATGTATCAAGTTGCAACACATTCCGAGAGATACCCGATTTTCGCATAAATAAGATCTTTCGGTAAGCCTATAGCCTTATGAATTGATAAAAATGGAGACAATCTCGTGAACTTTTCGATGATTAAAAATTTTCTCCATATTACCTACATTCGATATATCATGATATGCAGCTCAAAAATTGTCTCTAATCATAAACGAAAACAATAACAATCGACATGTTTTTGACATTCTTAACGAAGACTAGGGCCTACATAAGGACGATATCGGCATCCTTACTAAATAGTTATCACACACTTTAAGGACCCTTTATTTCATGTCAAAATAATTATTTTTCACGTATTTTAAATGTTGTAGATATATTAAGAGTCTGCTTACATCAAGAAGATTGGTACTTGATAATCAGTTAATCTAAATAAAAGATATAGCGTGGTCTTTAAATGTAAACCGTGTTGGGGTTATTCTGATATTTTAACTCTTTTAATGTCGTCATCAGTTACCTTTTTTGCTTTCTGTTGTTCATTTAAACAAAGAAACGGTTATATGTCAACGCTCAGAATAAAAATAAAGGTTGCTAACGCCAAGAAGATTGTTACATAAGAGTAGTTTAAACTAAAATTAAGATATGGTACATGCTTTTCAGTGTTAGTCATAATGAGGTTATTCTCATATTTTAATGATTTTACTGACGCCATCACTTACGTCAAAGCCTTTATGTAGTTTCTTCACACAAATCGAGTATTATATCTCAGGGTTAGAAACACATATTTGAAGTTCAAAAACAGTTGGAAAGATAGACGCTTTTGGCATAAATTAGACAGTTTGGTAAAGTCAAAGACTTATAATAAAAAAAGATTAGGCCTACCTGTCGGATCGTTGTGTCGAACCAGAATACTACAGGGATTGTCTGCAAGGAGAGAGAAGGATAACTCATTTGAGCAAATCGGGAGATCATAAATGTAAATAAGAAATAAGAGAGGCCCCAGAATATATAGATCCTGTACGGTACACCCCATAAAATGTTACAGTACCGTGATATATGATCAACAATTGAGTTACATTCTTTGTCAAAAATATTGTTTTTACAATAAGCGACACTTTATGGTGATGTAATTTAAGTAACAATATCTTACGATTTACAGTCAGTGACGAAAGCTTTTAAAAACCATGGCCTCAAGTGAGACGTGTCTTTCTTGCTAAAATTTACTTTTCTTTCTCTTTTATATGAACAAATAGAATACATTCGAGACCAGCACTAAATCCCAGGGAGAGAGAGAGAGAAAAACTCTTCTTTTGATCATACCGTTTCAAACATAGAGGAGGATCATTATCATCTCGGTGACCCCCCCCCCCCTCGCTGAAATTGGCGGGACATCTGTTTTTCCGCCTCTCCAACTCTCTGGCTAGCTTGGTTTCTCATTTTGCATTATGTTGTTAACCAAGTTAACCAACATTATCGACAATACGTGCCTTATTATGCAAACGGTAATCGTCACAATTCGCCACATACAATCCTACTTAAAATGCAAAGTATCACGTGCCGGTTTTCTGTCCATCTGCAACACATTAAGAATCATGACAAGATTATTTCACATCGGGCGTTCCAAACGACGACGTCTTATGAAACACGCAATGCGACGGTCGGTCTAGGGTTGATAAAAGTTAAAAACAAATGATGAGAGAAGGCTTGAGAGTTTAGAGAATGAAAGAAATGCCATCAATGGACTTTCGATTCTTGAATTACTTTGATATGGTCATTCACTCTTTTATTTACCGGAGGATACTGTGAGGGCTTGTAGAAGTCTTTGACGCTAACTACATTATTGAAACACAAATAACGGAAGAAAAAAAAAGGGAAAAGATCCTCAGGCACACACACACAAGAAACAACGAAGAACATTCTTACAGAACCAGTTTCAAATGTCCATCCATATGTCAGTAGTGTAAATTTAAGGTATCACACAGCTGGCTTGTGTTTATTTTTGACTAAATGCTTGATAATTACCATGGAGCTATTATGAAAATTACGAAAGAAATATTGTTAAGATGGGTTGCTGATTCCGATGTGATTGAGTTGGACTTGTAATAAATGGCCAAAATGACGAGGAACATAACATGTCAAGAGACCTGCAAGAATTAAGGTCAGTATCATATTTCAGCGATTAACATTAAAACTCTCAGTAAGTACGCAGTTTTTGTATGTCATTTAACGTATCTCCCATGACAGAAATATTATGGATGAAAACAGGTATACTGCTCGTACGAGAGCTATAAAACACATCAATTATAATATTGTTCTTTATTTTAGCACCTCTTTTCCCTTCCAACTCAGTATTATCAATGTCATAATGTTTTATTTTTAACATTTGCAAAGGAGTATTAGACATTCACTTAGTGTCAGATACATGGACAACGTGGAAAATGCAATAACAGAGTAGGCCTATTTTTTTTTAATTTATTCATGGTCCTTCCAAAGACTACAACTATTAATATGCAACAGGCTAAGCTTGCCGTGATATGGTTTTGAGGACAATTCACGAGCAAGTTCGAAAATTTCATAATATTTAAAATCAATTGGATTCCTGTCTAAATTTTTCTTCCCCTTGATACTTCAAAAGTAAAAAGACATCTAGTGATAAGACGTTAATAAAGTCCCTAGTAGTTGTACAGCCACGTCTGCCAGATGATGCTTAATGAATAACTACATAATTGCAGTAAAGTATAAACGTGTTCCTAAAGGGCATAGAAATATTACTATAACGCCTACATCAATGAAATTCGAGACAGTGAAGAGAGGTCGGCGGGTTATTCAGTTTGTGTGGAAACCAACTTATCAAAATAATTGTTTATTTCTTAAATTCCCGTTAACACTTCTGATTGGCATTGTTATGCTTCTGCGAATAGTATTGGAAATAAACAAAGGGCGCAGGATTTGTACGAGGAGTAAAACCATAGTTATTTTCTGCATGAGCTATAGGTAGGATTTTTACACATATTTTTCTTCATTTTGAAAGAAAACATGTCTGCAAAGTAGTAACTGTTTGCTAATTGTTATTTCCTTGTGATTTCATCGCATTTATGCAATTTCGTATTGGATATATGCATAATGGCACCTGTGTTCCCCGGCTTTCATGGGTTCTCTCAAAGGAAGGACACTTATTTCTCCAGATTGTAAAATATAAAATAAAAGCAAAAATTAACAAAAGGCTGAAGATATCCAAAATACAGTTCTTCAAAGAGGCATATTATATTTACCAGGAGCTGGGGCACATTTTGTTATTCTGGGGAGAAAAAAGAATTGTTGGCGGGCACTTGTTCCCAGTGTCACCAGGCTAATACCCTCTGTCTGAGTATCAGGAATACCGCGCCAGTAGCGTACCCAGTAGTTAATTAACTGGGGACAAAATTCAATATATCAGTAAAGTCAGAATTATGGTGGGTGTATGAGAAGGAGTACAAATAACGACAGGGGTATTTCCGTTTTGAAATCCTTGAATATTTACTAATGTTGTTAGACTAAAATTAGTGCAGTGTATTGTGATATTTTAAGTTAATTACATTCAAGCTTTGTATTTACAAATGACGATTTTTCTAAGCCTACGTTGGACCCAATAACTGTTCAAAGGAAAAATTTGTTAAAAGTAAAATACGATGCAGTAATGACGCATGTTGATTGACAGCTCAAAATAAACTTACAAAACTATTAAGATGTTGGATTCTGCTGGAACAATACTCTGATAAAAGATAACTTGTGATGACGTAACCGGCGTTGATTGTTTCAGTTAATAAAGTAGTAGGTTAAGCATTACAACTTCCTTTTTTCTTTCGAAATTTCCCAGTTTTTCAAACCTTATAACATTTTTCTGAACTTGATATTTATAGTTGACCGAATCTGACAGACGGGTCGCCATGTCGGAACCCCTGCTACATGTGTAGTTCATTAATCGATCAGAATAATTGTTGTAATTCTCGTTGAACACTGCACTGCAGATAAATAAGTTACTAATAGCAAAAGCAAAAAGTTAAGGTATCGTTCAGAATCCTTCGTTTGAGAATTAATTAGAATAATATTGATGGAGATGAGCAAAGGGTAAGAAACAATAGAAAGCCTCTTCTGTTGAGGATTAACTGTCTTCATGACACATTCAGAGGAGTGATGGTTTTACTCTAATCAGCGTGATAGCAACTGCCATGACAATCCTTTTTCACTTTTTGTGTGGGTAACTTTGTAAATTGTGTCTTTTCAGTATCATTATTTGTTACTGGGCTAATCTTAGATCTCATTCTCTGCGGAATTTCGAAAACAAAGATTTACTTGTATAGTTTAATAAAAAAGACATGAATTTACGCATGCGTAACATCAGTAGTTTTCATGTAACGTGTGTATATGTAACCTTAAAAGTAATGCAATGAACTGAGCTGCTTTCGAAATCCCAACGAGTGAGATTAGAAATGGCTCCAAATTAGTAAGGATAAATGAGAGAGTGATCATCTTTACCCCTTTAGAGTGAATATTCACTCTTAATTTTGGTGCTATTCCTAGTCTTGTTGTTTAGAAGTTAGACTGAGAGTTATGTAGTCTTTTTCTTGCCAAGTTTTGGTTCCTGTGTTATTTTCGGTACGTCTTGGTGTGTAAGAAGAATTCGAACATGTGTTTCTTTTTATATGCAAATGAGTAATTTGAGTTCCTTTACCCACATGTGTTTTGCATTGGTCTCTATTAGTCCTCCTCAACGAGACGAATGACCAGAATGTATAACAATACCTTCCAGAAGGTTCACATCAAGCAGGGAGGTGCAATTGCTTCTTGGCCCTTGTATTCTGGAAACCAAGCTGTATCCCAACCAGATAGGTAAGAAAAGTTATTGTCTTTTGAAGGTAGCAATAACCTCATTAAACTTTCAGTTATCACTGCATGTAGATACATTTCGTATCATAAATTTTAATTAGACAAGGAATGCAGGAAGCGAGTACTGATTTTCTTTTCTCATATGTGGTGTGTGTGATTACGTACTTAGGAATTTATGGATAAGCCTTGCTACAGTAAGTGGTTTAATCTTGTATCTTATTCTCCAATGCTTGTGTCTGGTGAGAATGGCCCAGTGGTTAAGGCTGTCGTCCAAAGATTCCATGATCCTAGGTTCGAACCCTACTTGGCATCACTTCTTTTTATCTTTAAGAAAATGCTGTCATGTTATCGTTAAGTATTAATTCAAACTTCAAATTCACTAGCAGACGTGTTGGCTATGCGATATAAGGGGCGGACGAAAGACTCCTGCTCTGCTGGTCATAGAAACCGTGCTAGGGTTCAAGGCACATCCGGGCTACAATGGTCCGGTGGTGGTATGGTACTTTTTGTGGCCTAGGATCCCGTGCCATGTCTCCCTTGACGTCGTAAAAGAACCCGGAAGGATACGAGGAGGGTCGGTCAAAGGTCGACCAGAAGCGTACTAGGTGGCGTGAGGTGAATCCATGCAACTCGGCCAGAGGGTTGAAAGGCTCTTTGCGACCGGCATGTGTGCTGCCCATAGTCCACTGAACACGTGGCCCAATGAGGCGTGTTCTTCTAGATATGGACCTACGGAAGCCTGTAAGGACCATTATAGTTTTTAGTCTTCTTTCTTATTACGTATTCGACTGGCGCCATCAACTTCTTCCATTGTAGCTATCTGACATATTACAGGATTTGTTGGAATGAAATTCCGGAATCAACACTCATGTAGCACGATATTGTGGCAAAACTGAGTATTGAGCAAACTATGTCTTATCTTTTCTTCATGAAGGTAAAGGTAAAATTCTGCTACTCACTGCAATTTGGATAATGTTGCTGATATTTAAATTAAAATTTACTTTCTCCGAGAGCGTCAGAAAATTTTATAATGGGGGCTTTTTGACTAGATATTCTTTGGATGAATGCAGTTGCATTGTGTATATTAATTAGCGTGTCTTATTTAGTGGTAAATATGTCACATGATGTCAACACTTGTATTCATAACAGTAAAACATAATTCTAATTTATCAATAAAAGTCTATTCGCTTAATTCACACGCATATTAACACAATTCTACTTAAACTGATAACGTGTTTCATATACTCCCATCCATTTCATGTAATAGTGGTTTTTACTTACATAGAAACGGCACAAAAAGCGAAAAGAGAAATGAAACTGACTCAGTGATAACAAATGCGAACTATTTAGCCTATACACTTCTAAATGAAAATGAAAACTGTGTTTAAGTTATAGTATTGGTTTCAACCACAGAGAAAGATCCTATGGTGTCTTTGGTTACAGTACATTGCTGGAGTATCATTACGCGCTTGAAGTAGTAACCGCACAGATCGCTCTGTTTTAGATTTAGCTGATCTTTCAGCGGGAGAGTCTGAATATGGTCATGAAAATAAAGGATCAGAGAAATCAACAATAACCCCTTTCAGCAATTATCTCTTGGTGCTTTGAACAACCAAGAAGCTTACTTTGTTTGAAAATTCCAATAACATTTACTGATCATTACGTAATAGATGTGTGATTGAAGACTTTCAAGTTGTTAAATTTCCCCGAGGTACAAGCAGAAATATGTAGGATGTCTTTCTTTAGTGTGACAAAGTTATTCATTGTAAGGGGTTTGATCCCAAAACGTCCCATTGTTTGGTTGACTTTCTCTGCATTCATTTTCTGAAACCTTGAAGCAGTATGAACAAATGATTGGAAACAGTTGATTGTCTTCGGCATATTCACTAGTCGTAACTAGTAAATAGTTCTGTGGATGAGGATTTCTGTGCATGATGGTCTATGCGTGGAATTGGTACGTGTAATAACCGTACAGGCACATATTGTAGTTTTTTCTTGTAGGTTCAGTACTGATGAAACGCATTGATTCACACTTGGAAGAAACATTGCTTGGTTGCACGATCATTCTCTTTTCTTTCGACTGGTGCAGCGGCAGTTTGGTTTTGTAAAGAGAAACTCACATCCTAGGAGGAGTGACCGATTTACCTTTGGGAAGACGCCGCGCACAAATTAATGCTAGGAGGTCAGGGGTTGACTGTAATTCTCTGTAAAACTACACTGGTACAGATCACGAAGGGACTTGGATGAACTCCATAGACTTCCTTTCTGATAACACCTTAAAAATACAATAACGTAATTTTGTGGCGCCCAATTTCCGTATAGGCCCTGACTGCTTTTCTATCTGGTCCTTGTTTAAATCCGGCCCAACTTATGTACTTCTACATCATATGATCAATGCTTCAAAGTAACTAAATTATGTAGGATATCAAAGTTACATATATTGATTTTGAGCGACAAATGTCAGCGAAGGCGTTTATTGTAAGACAATTAAAAAAAAGGGAGACATGAATTTTGTTTGCATTCAATAAAATAGGTCTTTTCTCAATTAGAGTCTTTCAAAGTGACCATAGAGGACCATATGCTGAAATTTCACTCTGAAAAGGAGAAGGAGATGTATTTTCTGTAGTTCTTTCAGTTTTTAACTACTCTAAGTTCTTGATGACTTCTTTCAAGACTGCCATCTCATTGGGCCAGCAGTGGTAGCAGTATAAGTCATAATAATTTAACATTCATGAATATAGAATATTTCAGGAATAGCTACTATGGTACAATGTGTCACTAAATTATATATGTCAATCATGAATCATAAATTACATGTCAGACAGATAACTATATTTATGCTTGCGATACTGCGATAAACTGATACTACTCAAATGTCACAATAAATCTCACATTGCTGTAATAAATGGCTTGTGTTTACCCATTTCACTTCATGCACAGTTACTCACATAGAGTGTTACATTACAATCTCTATTTCACCTTCAGATCAGTGCACATGGTACTTTCACTTGTTTTCAGAGATAGGCCGACGGCAATGAAGGGCTTACAAAAGGCATGTCACTAGATTTAATGAATGTAGCAAGTAGTCGTTTGGTTTCTCATGTTAAATTGTGACTGTATGGTAACAAACACGCTTTTTATGCAGAGAAAATAATCATTTTGGAAATATTGCTCACAATAACCAGCATCAATACTCCATATACAGATGTTTACAGTGACTGTCTTGTGTAAGTTGAATATATTCTGTGAATCGATCAACTGAATAACAAAGCCTTACCTAATTTTGATGGCATTTACCCTGTGTACTACAAAGCATAGTCTCTGGTGCATATAGTAGACTAATGTATAGTTGACTGAAACTTGTAGTGTGGGGTCTTTTGAACAAACTTTGAAAAAATGTTGCAGAATAAGGTCAAATGTATAAGTTGTACAAGTTGTACTGAACTTGCCTGACCGCAGTTATAGCCAGTGGGGCTACGCTCAAATCAGCTATAAGTTTTCTAATTAAAGTTCTACACTTAAAACAGCTGCATAGATTTTTGTTTAAAAGGATAGTACAGCCAGAAATTTAGCTTTGATATGTTTAAGAGTAAGTAAATCTGACCCTTATAGTAAAACTTTCATTCAGTTCCCATGCATGGTTCTCACGATTTTATCAGTTGAAGTTACCCCCTTTGCTACCAACTGGTAACTTGAAGCAAACAGGAGTGACATCATCTCTTCACATTGCTAAGGAGTCTTTTGTTTTCTTCATTTTTAAATTTATTATGTTGACCTTGAAATCAGTAGGTGGTCAGCCTACATACTGGCTACGTGAAGGTCACAAAACTCTCATACCCCTCTAACATTCACGTTATGATATCCCAATATATTGAAGTATTAAATTTGGTGTATATTTTATAGAAAAACATAAAATACTTTATGAATGTGGGGAAATGACATCATTCCTGCTTGCTTCAAGTTAACAGTAACAAGTAACAAGTGTGGCAACTTCAACTGCTCATATCTCGGGAACCACACATGGGAATTGACTGGAAGTTTCGCTAAAATGGTCAGATTTACTTACTCTTTAACATATCAAAGCTATATTTGTGGCTAGACCATCCTCACAGACTTACTATATCAAATAGTATAACGTAATTGTAATTAGACGAACAATTGACGTTGAATGTAATTTGCATAAGCTAATTTGTCATACATTAAAAGCAAAATATAAAAAAAACTGATTGAATTTATTGCTCAGAGAGTGGTTTGACATGTTAGATTGATTGCAGGTATGCCACTGTATAGGATGACGCTATAATTAAGACTTAATTGTGCCATGTAAGTAAAACTATATTACTCCTACTTTATTTACCAATAAAAAGAGACAAATTAATGGACTTATTGTTCCTTACCTGAATACTGAATATCCTAGGTCCTAAATCTATGAAAAATGCAAGAATTTTTTACAATTCAACACATAAAGGGCTTAAAAATCAGTGAAATTATTTTGACATTCGGAACAAAATAAAGGGAGGAATTTACGTCAAATAACATCATCTTTCTTCAATAAAACAACTTAATATACTTAATATTTCGAAACGCTCCTGATTTCATCTCAAAGTAATAAGTTTCACGTTTTCTACAAGATGAAGCTATATTTATTTTACCACGATTGATCTGTGACAATAACCGTTGAGCTAAAAGTAAGATTGCTGTTGATTTTTTCCAAGTGTAAACAATGTTAGGGTTGATATGATATTTTAATAGTGATGACATCTTGAATTTTTCTCATGTTGCAGGTTCTTCACAGTCATCATGCAGTTTTATCTCAACGTTAGAAATAATACGAGTTATAAGTCCGATTTTAACATATGGACATAATTATGACATTTTGCTAATGCTAAAACCGTATGGATAATTAATTGAGGCAAACTGATGTGTTCAGTGATCATCACCAAAGTCACAGCATCCTTATTTAAGGAAAAGGTAGACAAATATTTCAAGATGGGTCTGACTTTCTTTTAGAATAATTACTTTGACGTTTTCTACAAGGTGGAGGTATGTTTACATGCTACTTATCTCGAGAAGAATGCTCTGTGAGAGTACTTCGAGCTTAAAGTAAGATAGGTCACACTTTTTACATGTCAACGATGTTGGAGTCATTATGACCTTTTATTGATTGTTTATTACGTCATCAACTACATTCTAGGCATTTTGCAAGCTCTTCAAACTTATAAGACAGTTATATCTCAACGTTATAAATAGAATTTCGAAGTTTAAAAACAAAATTAAAGAACGTAGTAATTTTGGAATAACTCTGATATCTTTGTTAAAGGTATAACTTATGGATTAGTAAAAAGTAGACGCAAATTGATGATTTTTTTTCTGTCATTACACAAGTCTTGAATATCGCATCAATAGAGATCCTAAATCAACATGAAATGATACAGTGTTCGAAATTGTCTCTAATTTAACAGGAAACATAATTTGTTTGTATACATTCTTAACAAACAAAAGACGAATGTATGCAAGATATCCCTATCCTAACCTAATAGCAAAAAATTAAAAGGACTCCACATTTTGTCTAAAAATAATTATTTCTGACCTCTTTTACAAGGTGATGTACGTTTAAATGTCGCTCATTGTTTAGCAGAATGGTCTGTGACACAACGTCAATGGAATATAAGAGATCATACATTCTGTTCAAGAATACGATATTGGGGTTTTTATGATATTTTAATGAGATTAATGACGACATCAACAACGTTTTATGCATTTTGTCTTTCACACTAATGGGACGGTTATATCTCCAATGTTGGAAATAGAATTTCTAAGGTTAAACCAACAAAAGATCCTAGTCGGTTTTCACCAAATTCTGATGTTTTGGTAAGGGCATAGCCTAGTGGATTTATAAAAATAAAGGTAAATTAAAGAATTTTTCGATCATTATAAATGTGGTGAATATCGCTTCAATTGGATTAATCAATCGATATTATATGAAGCAGAGTTCACCATTCTCTGAAGAATTCATTAAAAAATCACATTTTACAAGTACATGTTAGTAGTCAGTTTTAACGACGAATCCGGACGACAACGTATAAAAGATATCGGCGTCCTTATTCCACAGACAAGCATACATACTTTGTACAGCATCTAATTTCATTTCAAAGTAAATAGTTTTGACATTTCCTACAAGAAAAAAGTATATTTAAACGTTGCTCTTTTCAAAGAAATTGTTCTATGACAAGATTTCAAGGAAAGTAACACAATCTAAAACATAGAAGATTTTCGCATGAATTAGACATTTTGGTAAAGCTATAGCATTATGAATTAATCAAAATAGAGGCAGAATCAAGACTTTTTGATCATTAAAATATTCTCTATTATACCTACATCAAAATTCTTATTCGATATATAATGATATACAGCTCAACAATATTCTCTAATCCAACAAGAAAACAATAATAATCGACATGTTTTTGACATTCTAAACGTCGAAGAAAAGGATTTACATATGGACGATATCAGCATCCTTATTCAACAGTAAACACACAATTTAAGGACTCTCATTTCAGTTTATATCAAAACAAAGATTTTTCTCACGTATTCTAAATGGTGGAGGCATATTTAAAGACTGCTTGCATCAAGAGATTGTTACGTGACGGTTAGTTAAGCTAAATAAAAGATATAGTGAGTTATGTTTATATTTGGGTTATTCTGATTGTTTAACGTTTAATGACGTCATAAGTTACGTCTTATGCTTTATCTGGTTAATTTACAAAATGAAACGATTATATCTCAACGTTAGGAATACATATTGCCAGTTGGAAGACATTCCGAGAGATACGCAATTTTGGCATGAATTAGATATTTTTGTAAGGCTATAGCCTCATGAACAAATAAAAATAGAGACAGAATCATGAATTTTTCGATCATTAAAAATGTTCTCTATGTTACCGACATCGAGATCCTCATTCGATATACAATGATGTACAGCTCAAAAATTGTTCTTAATTATACAAGAAAACAATAACAAGGGAGATGTTTTTGACATTCTGAACGCAGATAAAAAGTTTACAAATCGACGATATCGGCATCCTTATTCAATAGTAAACATACACTTTAAGGACTCTTCATTTCATCTCAAAACAATATTTTTTACGTATTCTCAATTGTGCAGATATATGTAAAGTCTACTTTCGTTAAGAAGGTTGTTACGTGACAATTAGTGACACTAAAGGAGAGATACACTGCGTTCTTTTAAACGTAAACCGTGTTGGGGTCCTTTTGATATTATCACACTATTAATGACGTCATCATTGACGTTTCATGCTTTTTGTGGTTAATTTAAAGAAAGAAACGGTTATATCTCAACGTCACGATTACATGCATCAAGTTTGAAGACAATCCGAGAGATACCCGATCTTGGCATCAATTAGACATTTTGGTAAGGCTATAGCCTTATGAATTAATAAAAATGGGGACAGAATCGTGAACTTTTCGATCATTAAAAAATTTCTCCATATTACCTTCATCGAGATCCTCGTTCAATATGTAATGATATACAGCCCAAAAATATGTCTCTAATTGTACAAGAAAACAATAACAATGGAGATATTTTTGACATTCTGAGCGAGGACAAAGGCTTACATATGGACGATATCGGCATCCTTATTCAATAGTAAACACACACTTTAATGACTCTTCATTTCATCTCAAAACAATATTTTTTACGTATTCTAAATTGTGCAGATATATGTAAAGTCTATTTTCTTTAAAAAGATTGTTACGCGACAATTAGTGACACTAAAGGAGAGATACACTGCGTTCTTTTCAGCGTAAACCATGTTGGGGTCATTTTAATATTTTAACGCTATTAATGACGTCATCATTGACGTTTCATGCTTTTGGTGGTTAATTTAAAGAAAGAAACGGTTATATCTCAACGTTGCGATTACATGCATCAAGTTTGAAAACCTTCACAGAGATACCCGATCTTGGCATCAATTAGACATTTTTTTAAGCCTTTAGCCTTATGAATTAATAAAAATGGGGACAGAATCGTGAACTTTTCGATCATTAAAATATTCTCCATATTACCTACCTCGAGATCCTTATTCGATATACAATGAAATGCAGCTCAAAAATTGTCTCTAATTATACAAGAAAACAATAACAAGCCAGATGTTTTTCAAATTCTGAACGAAGACAAAGGCTTACATATGGACAATATCGGCATCCTTATTCAATAGTAAACAAACACTTTAAGGACTCTTCATTTCATCTCAAAACAATATTTTCTTTAAAGAAAGATTTTTACGTGTCAATTAGTGACCCCAACACGGTTTACGCTTAAAAGAACGGAGTGTATCTCTCCTTTATCGTCACTAATTGTCACGTAACAATATTTTTAACGAGAGTAGACTTTACATATATCTGCAATATTTAGAGTAGGTAAAAAATATTGTTTTGAGATGAAATGAAGAGTCCTTGAAGTGTGTGTTTACTATTGAATAAGGATGCCGATATCGTCCATATGTAAGCCTTTGTCTTCGCTCAGAATATCAAAAATATCTCCATTGTTATTGTTTTCTTGTACAATTATAGACATATTTTGAGATGTATATCATTATATGTCGAATGAGGATCTCGATGAAGGTAATATGGAGAAATTTTTTAATGATCGAAAAGTTCACGATTCTGTCCCCATTTTTATTAATTCATAAGGCTATAGCCTTACCAAAATGTCTAATTTATTCCAAAATCGGGTATCTCTCGGATTGTATTCCAACTTGATATAGGTCATCGTGACGTTGAGATGTAACCGTTTCTTTCTTTAAATTAACCACAAAAAGCATGAAACGTCAATGATGACGTCATTAATAGTGTTTAAATATTAAAATGACCCCAACACGGTTTACGCTTCAAAGAACGCAGTGTATCTCTCCTTTATTTCGATCGTTAAAGAATTTCTCCATATTACATACATCGAGGTCCTCATTCGATATACAGTGATATCCAACTCACAAATTACCTCTACGTATACAAGAAAACAATAACAAGGGAGATGTTTTTCACATTCTGAACGAAGACAAAGGCTTACATATGGACGATACCAGCATCCTTATTCAATAGTAAACAAACACTTTAAGGACTCTTCATTTCATCTCAAAACAATATCTTTTACGTACTCTAAATTTTGCAAATATATGTAAAGTCTATTTTCTTTAAAAAGATTGTTACGTGACAATTAGTGACAATAAAGGAGAGATACACTGCGTTCTTTGAAGCGTAAACCGTTGGGGTCATTTTAATATTTTAACACTATTAATGACGTCATCATTGACGTTTCATGCTTTTTGTGGTTAATTTAAAGAAAGAAACGGTTATATCTCAACGTCACGATGACCTATATCAAGTTGGAATACAATCCGAGAGATACCCGATTTTGGAATAAATTAGACATTTTGGTAAGGCTATAGCCTTATCAATTAATAAAAATGGGGACAGAATCGTGAACTTTTCGATCATTAAAAAACTTCTCCATATTACCGACATCGAGATCCTCATTCGACATATAATGATATACATCTCAAAATATGTCTCTTGGTATACAAGAAAACAATAACAAATGAGATGTTTTTGACATTCTGAGCGAAGACAAAGGCTTACATATGGACGATACCGGCATCCTTATTCAATAGTAAACAAACACTTTAAGGACTCTTCATTTCATCTCAAAACAATATTTTTTTACGTATTCTAAATTTTGCAGATATATGTAAAGTGTACTTTCGTTAAGAAGAAGGTTACGTGACAATTACTGAAGCTAAAGGAGAGATACACTGCGTTCTTTTAAGCGTAAACCGTGTTGGGATCATTTTGATATTTTAACACTATAAATGACGTCATCATTGACATTTTATGCTTTTCGTTGTTAATTGAAAGAAAGAAACGGTTATATCTCAACGTTACAATTACATGTATCAAGTTGGAACACATTCCTATAAAGATACCCGATTCTGGCAGAAATAAGATATTTTGGTTAGGCTATAGCCGTACGAATTGATAAAAATAGAGACAGAATCGGGAACTTTGCGATCATTAAAAATTTTCTCCATATTACCGACATCGAGATCCTCATTCGATATACAATGATATACAGCCCAAAATTTGTCTCTAATTATACAAGAAAACAATAACAAGGGAGATGTTTTTGACATTCTGAGCGAAGACAAGGGCTTACATATGGACGATATCGACATCCTTATTCAATAGTAAACAAACACTTTAAGGATTCTTCATTTCATCTTAAAACAATATTTTTTTACGTATTCTAAATTGTGCAGATATATGTACAGTCCACTTTCTAAAACAAGATTGTTAAGTGACAATTACTGAAGCTAAAGGAGAGATACACTCCGTTCTTTTAAGCGTAAACCGTGTTGGGGTCCTTTTGATATTTTCACACTATTAATGACGTCATCATTCACGTTTCATGCTTTTTGTGGTTAATTTAAAGAAAGAAACGGTTATATCTCAACGTTACGATTACATGCATCAAGTTTGAAGACCTTTCGAGAGATACCTGATCTTGGCATAAATTAGACATTTTGGTAAGGCTATAGCCTTATGAATTAATAAAAATCCAGACAGAATCGTGAACTTTTCGATCATTAAAAAATTTCTCCATATTACCTACAGCGAGATCCTCATTCGATATACAATGATATACAACCCAAAATATGTCTCTTATTTTACAACCAAAAAAAAAATAATGAAGGAGGTGTTTTTGACATTCTGAACGAAGATAAGGGCTTACATATGGACGATATCGGCATCCTTATTCAATAGTAAACAAACACTTTAAGGACTCTTCATTTCATCTCAAAACAATATTTTTTACGTATTCTAAATTTTGCAGATATATGTAAAGTCTCCGTTCGTTGAAAAGATTGTTACGTGAAAATTACTGAAGCTAAAGGAGAGATACACTGCGTTCTTTTAAGCATAAACCGTGTTGGGGTCAGTTTGATATTTTAACACTATTAATGACGTCATCATTGACGTTTCATGCTTTTTGTGGTTAATTTAAAGAAAGAAACGGTTATATCTCAACGTCACGATGACCTATATCAAGTTGGAACACATTCCGAGAGATACCCGATTTTGGAATAAATTAGACATTTTGGTAAGGCTATAGCCTTATGAATTAATAAAAATGGAGACAGAATCGTGAAATTTTGGATCATTAAAAAATTTCTCCATATTTTCTACATCGAGATCCTCCTTACATATACAATGATATACAACCCAAAATTTGTCTCTAATTATACAAAAAAAACAATAACAAGGGAGATGTTTTTGACATTCTGAACAAAGACAAGGGCTTACATATGGACGATATCGGCATCCTTATTCAATAGTAAACAAACACTTTGAGGACTCTTCATTTCATCTCAAAACAATATTTTTTTACGTATTCTAAATTTTGTTGATATGAGTAAAGTCTACATTCGTTAAGAAAATTGTTAAGTGACAATTAGTGATGCTAAAGGAGAGATACACTGCGTTCTTTTAAGCGTAAACCGTGTTGGGGTCCGTTTGATCTTATTAAACAATTAATGACGTCATCATTGACGTTTCATGCTTTTTGTGGATAATTTAAAGAAAGAAACGGTTATTTCTCATCGTTACGATTACATATATCAAGTTGGAACACATTCCGAGAGTTACCTGATTTTGGCATAAATTAGACATTTTGGTAAGGCTATAGCGCTATGAATTAATAAAAATGGAGACAATCTCGTGAACTTTTCGATCATTGAAAAATTTCTCCATATTACCTACATCGAGATCCTCATTCGATATACAATAATATACAGCTAAAAAATTGTCTCTAATTATACACGACAACAATAACAAGGGAGATGTTTTTGACATTCTGAACGAAGACAAGGGCCTACATGTGGACGATACCGGCATCCTTATTCAATAGTTATCACACACTTTAAGGACTCTTCATTTCATATCAAAATAATTATTTTTCACGTATTCTAAATGTTGTAAGTATACTTAAATTCTGCTTACAACAAGAAGATTGATACTTGATAATTAGTTAAGCTGAATAAAACATATAACGTGTTCTTTTAAATGTAAACCGTGTTGGGGTTATTCTGATATTTTAACTCTTTTAATAACGTCGTCAGTTACCTTTTTTGCTTTCTGTTGTTCATTTAAACAAAGAAAAGGTTATATGTCAAGGCTCAGAATAAATATTTTAAGTTGGACCACTTTTAGCATTTGATTTTGGCTTTTGATATGTAATGATATACAACTCAAAAATTGTCTCTAATTAATCAAGAAAACAACAAGTCAAATGTTTTTAACATTGTAAACCAAGATATGGGCTAACATATGGACGATATCGACATCCTTATTCAATAGTTAACACACACTTTAAGGACTCTTCATTTCATCTCAAAATAATTTTTTCATGTATTCTAAATGGTGGAAATATATTCAAAGTCTGCTTACATCAAGAAGATTGTTACGTGACAATTAGTTAAGCTAAATAAAAGATATAGCGTGTTCTTAAAATGTAAACAGTGTTGGGGTTATTCTAATAATACAACTCTTTTAATGACGTCATCTGTTAGGATTTATGATTTCTGTGCTTAATTTAAACAAAGATAAGTTTATATCTCGATAGTCATTTCATTTTTTTTTGCAAATAATTTTTTCCCCATATTACCTTAATTGAGATCCTCCTTCGTTGTATAATGATATAGCTCAAAATTGTCTTTAATCAAATAAGAAAACAATAACATGCTACATGAAAGAAACATTGATTGGTTGCAGGATCATTCTCTTTTCTTTCGACTGGTGCAGCGGCAGTTTGGTTTTGTAAAGAGAAACTCGCATCCTACGAGGAGTGACCGATTTACCTTTGGGAAGACTCCGTGCACAAATTAATGCTAGGAGGTCAGGGGTTGACTGTAATTCTCTGTAAAACTACACTGGTACAGATCAGGAAGGGACCTGGATGAACTCCATAGACTTCCTTTCTGATAACACCTTAAAAATACAATAATGTAATTTTGTCGGCCAAATTTCCGTATAGGCCCTGACTCCATTCCTATCAGGTCCATGTTTAAATCCGGCCCAGCCAATGTACTTCTACATCATATGATGAATGCTCCAAAGTAACTAAATTATGTAGGAAAGTAACTAAATTATGAAGGATATTAAAGTTACATACATTGATTTTGAGCGACAAATGTCAGCGAAGGCGTTTATTGTAAGACAATTAACAAAAAAGGGAGACATGAATTTTGTTTGCATTCAATATAATAGGTCTTTTCTCAATTAGAGTCTTTCAAAGTGACCATAGCGGACCATATGTTGAAATTTCACTCTGACAAGGAGAAGGAGATTTATTTTCTGTAGTTCTTTCAGTTTTTAACTACTCTAAGTTCTTGATGACTTCTTTCAAGATTGCCGTCTCATTGGGACAGCAGTGGTAGCAGTATAAGTCATAATAATGTAACATTCATGAATATAGAATATTTCAGGAATAGCTACTATGGTACAATGTGTCACTAAATTATATATGTCAATCATGAATCATAAATTACATGTCAGACAGATAACTATATTTATGCTTGCGATACTGCGATAAACTGATACTACTCAAATGTCACAATAAATCTCACATTGCTGTAATAAATGGCTTTTGTGTACCCATTTCAATTCATGCACAGTTACTCACATAGGGTGTTACATTACAACCTCTATTTCACCTTCTGATCAGTGCACACGACACTTTCACTTGTTTTCAGAGATAGGCCGACGACAATGAAGGGCTTACAAGAGGCATGTCACTAGATTTAATGAATGTAGCAAGTAGTCGGTTGGTTTCTCATGTTAAATTGTGACTGTATGGTAACAAACACGCTTTTTATGCAGAGAAAATAATCATTTGGAAATATTGTTCACGATAAACAGCATCAATACTCCATATACAGATGTTTACAGTGACTGTCTTGTGTATGTTGAATATATTCTGTGAATCGATCAACTGAATAACAAAGCCTTACCTAATTTTATGGCATTTACGCTGTGTACTACAAAGCATAGTCTCTGGTGCATATAGTAGACTAATATATAGTTGACTGAAACTTGTAGTGTGGGGTCTTTTGAACAAACATTGGAAAAATGTTGCAGAATAAGATCAAATGTATAAGTTGTACAAGTTGTACTGAACTTGCCTGACCGCAGTTATAGCCAGTGGGGCTACGCTCAAATCAGCTATAAGTTTTCTAATTAAAGTTCTACACTTAAAACAGCTGCATAGATTTTTGTTTAAAAGGATAGTCCAGCTAAAAATTTAGCTTTTATATGTTGAAGAGTAAGTAAATCTGACCCTTATAGTAAAACTTTCATTCAGTTCCCATGCATGGTTCTCACGATTTTATCAGTTGAAGTTACCCCCTTTGCTACCAACTGGGAACTTGAAGCAAACAGGAGTGACATCATCTCTTCACATTGCTAAGGAGTCTTTTGTTTTCTTCATTTTTAAATTTATTATGTTGACCTTGAAATCAGTAGGTGGTCAGCCTACACACTGGTTACGTGAAGGTCACAGAACCCTCATACCCCTCTAACATTCACGTTATGATATCCCAATATATTGAAGTATTAAATTTGGTGTATATTTTATAGAAAAACATAAAATACTTTATGAATGTGGGGAAATGACATCACTCCTGCTTGCTTCAAGTTAACTGTCAGTAACAAGTGTGGCAACTTCAACTGCTCATATCTCGGGAACCACACATGGGAATTGACTGGAAGTTTCACTAAAATGGTCAGATTTACTTACTCTTTAACATATCAAAGCTATATTTGTGGCTAGCCCATCCTTTCAAACTTACTTTATCAAATATTGTTCTTAACCTGAAATAGTATAACGTAATTGTAATTAGACGAACAATTGAAGTTGAATGTAATTTGCATGAGCTAATTTGTAATATATTAAAAGCCAAGTATAAAAAAAAACTGATTGAATTTATTGCTCAGAGAGTGGTTTGACATGTTAGATTTATTGCAGGTGTGCCACTGTATAGGATGACGCTATAATTAAGACTTAATTGTGCCATGTAAGTAAAACTATCTTACTCCTACTTTATTTACCAATAAAAAGAGACAAATTAATGGACTTATTGTTCCTTACCTGAATACTAAATATCCTAGGTCCTAAATCTATGAAAAATGCAAGAATTTTTTACAATTCAACACATAAAGGGCTTAAAAATCAGTGAAATTATTTTGACATTCGGAACAAAATAAAGGGAGGAATTTACGTCAAATAACATCATCTTTCTTCAATAAAACAACTTAATATACTTATTATTTCGAAACGCTCCTGATTTCATCTCAAAGTAATAAGTTTCACGTTTTCTACAAGATGAAGCTATATTTATTTTACCACGATTGATCTGTGACAATAACCGTTGAGCTAAAAGTAAGATTGCTGTTGATTTTTTCCAAGTGTAAACAATGTTAGGGTTGATATGATATTTTAATAGTGATGACATCTTGACTTTTTCGCATGTTGTAGGTTCTTCACAGTCATCATGCAGTTTTATCCCAACGTTAGAAATAATACGAGTTATAAGTCCGATTTTAACATATGGACATAATTATGACATTTTGCTAATGCTAAAACCCTATGGATGATTAATTGAGGCAAACTGATGTGTTCAGTGATCATCACCAAAGTCACAGCATCCTTATTTAAGGAAAAGGTAGACACATATTTCAAGATGGGTCTGACTTTCTTTCAGAATAATTACTTTGACGTTTTCTACAAGGTGGAGGTATGTTTACATGCTGCTTATCTCGAGAAGAATGCTCTGTGACAGTACTTTGAGCTAAAAGTAAGATAGGTCACACTTTTTACATGTCAACGATGTTGGAATCATTATGACCTTCTATTGGTTGTTTATCACGTCATCAACTACATTCTAGGCATTTTGCAAGCTCTTCAAACTTGTAAGACAGTTATGTCTCAACCTTATAAATAGAATTTCGAAGTTTAAAAGCAAAATAAAAGAACGTAGTAATTTTGGAATAACTGTGACATCTTTGTTAAAGGGATAACTTATGGATTAGAAATTTTTGAATGAGCGAAAAGTTCACCATTCTGTCTCTATTTTGATTAATTCATAAGGCTATATAAACAAAGACAAAAGCGTACATATGGACGATAACGGCATCCTTATTCAATAGTAAACAAACACTTTAAGGACTCTTCATTTCATCTCAAAACAATATTTTTTAACGTATTCTAAATTTTGCAGAAATATGTAAAGTCTCCTTTCGTTAAGAAGATCCTTACGTGACAATTAATTAAGGTAAAGGAGAGATACACTGCGTTCTTTTAAGCGTAAACCGTGTTGGGGTCATTTTGATATTTTAAACAGTATTAATGACGTCATCATTACCTTTTGAAGCATTTTGTGGTTAATTTAAAGAAAGAAACGGTTATATCTCAACCTTACGATTACATATATCAAGTTGAAACACATTCCGAGAGATACCTGATTTTGGCATAAATTAGACAGTTTGGTAAGGCTATAGCCTTATCAATTAATAAAAATGGAGACAGAATCGTGAACTTTTCGATCTTTAAAAAAATTCTGCATATTACTAAATCGAGATCTTCATTCGATATACAATGATATACAGCCAAAAATTTATCTCTAATTATACAAGAAAACAATAACAAGGGAGATGTTTTTGACATTCTGAACGAAGACAAGTGCTTACATATGGACGATATCGACATCCTTATTCAATAGTAAACAAACACTTTAACGACTCTTCATTTCCTCTCAAAACAATATTTTTTTACGTATTCTGAATTTTGAAGATATATGTAAAATCTACTTTCGTTAAGAAGATTCTTACGTGACAATTAGTTAGGCTAAAGGGGAGATACACTGCGTTCTTTTAAGCGTAAACCGTGTTGGGGTCGTTTTCATATTTTATAACTATTAATGACGTCATTACTGAAGTTTCATGCTTTTTGTGGTTAATTTAAAGAAAGAAACGGTTATATCTCAACGTTACGATTACATGTATCAAGTTGGAGGACATTCCGAGAGATACCTGATTTTGGCATAAATTAGACATTTTGGTAAGGCTATAGCGCTTATGAATTAATACAAATGGAGACAGAATCGTGAACTTTTCGATCATTTAAAATTTCTCCATATTACCTACAGCGAGATCCTCGTTCGATATACAATGATATATAGCTCAAAAGTTGTCTCTAATTATACACGAAAACAATAACAAGGTAGGTGTTTTTGACATTCTGAGAGAAGACAAGGGCTTACATATGTACGATATCGGCATCCTTATTCAATAGTAAACACACACTTTAAGGACTCTTCATTTCCTCTGAAAACAATATTTTTTTACGTATTCTGAATTTTGAAGATATATGTAAAATCTACTTTCGTTAAGAAGATTCTTACGTAACAATTAGTTAGGCTAAAGGGGAGATACACTGCGTTCTTTTAAGCGTAAACCGTGTTGGGGTCGTTTTGATATTTTAACACTATTAATGACGTCATCATTCACGTTTCATGCTTTTTGTGGTTAATTTAAAGAAAGAAACGGTTATATCTCAACGTTACGATTACATGTATCAAGATGGAAGACATTCCGAGAGATACCCGAATGTGGCATAGATTAGACATTTTGGTAAGGCAATAGCCCTATGAATTAATAAAAATGGAGACAGAATCGTGAACTTTTCGATCATTATATCAGAAAATAATATCAAGGGAGTTGTTTTTCCACATTCTGAACGAAGACAAGGGCTTACATATGGACGATATCGGCATCCTTATTCAATAGTATGCAAACACCTTAAGGACTCTGTAGTTCATCTCAAAACAATATTTTTTACGTATTCTAAATTGTGCAGATATATGTAAAGTCTACTTTCATGAAGAAGATTGTTACGTGACAATTAGTTAAGCTAAACGAGAGATACATTGCGTTCTTTTAAGCGTCAACCATATTGGTGTCATTTTGATATTTTAACACTATAAATGACGTCATCATTGCCTTTTGATGCTTTTTGCGGTTAATTTAAAGAAGGAAACGGTTATATCTCACCGTTACGATTACATATATCAAGTTGAAACACATTCCGAGAGATACCAGATTTTGGCATAAATTAGACATTTTGGTAAGGCTATAGCCTTATGAATTAATAAAAATGGAGACAGAATCGTGAACTTTTCGATCATTAAAAAATGTCTCCATATTACCTACATCGAGATCCTCATTCGATATACAATGATATACAGCCCAAAATTTGTCCCTAATTATACAAGAAAACAATAACAATCGAGAGGTTTTTGACATTCTGAACGAAGACAACAGTTTTCATATGGACGATATCGACATCCTTATTCAATAGTAAACAATCACTTTAAGGACATTTTGCTAATGCTAAATCCCTATGAATAATTAATTGAGGCAAACCGATGTGTTATGTGATCATCACCAAAGTCACAGCATCCTTATTTAAGGAAAAGGTAGACACATATTTCAAGATGGGTCTGACTTTCTTTCAGAATAATTACTTTGACGTTTTCTACAACGTAGAGGTATGTTTACATGCTGCTTATCTCGAGAAGAATGCTCTGTGACAGTACTTTGAGCTAAAAGTAAGATAGGTCACACTTTTTACATGTCAACGATGTTGGAATCATTATGACCTTCTATTGGTTGTTTATCACGTCATCAACTACATTCTAGGCATTTTGCAAGCTCTTCAAACTTGTAAGACAGTTATGTCTCAACCTTATAAATAGAATTTCGAAGTTTAAAAGCAAAATAAAAGAACGTAGTAATTTTGGAATAACTGTGACATCTTTGTTAAAGGGATAACTTATGGATTAGAAATTTTTGAATGAGCGAAAAGTTCACCATTCTGTCTCTATTTTGATTAATTCATAAGGCTATATAAACAAAGACAAAAGCGTACATATGGACGATAACGGCATCCTTATTCAATAGTAAACAAAAGGCCTCTTCATTTCATCTCAAAACAATATTTTTTAACGTATTCTAAATTTTGCAGAAATATGTAAAGTCTCCTTTCGTTAAGAAGATCCTTACGTGACAATTAATTAAGGTAAAGGAGAGATACACTGCGTGCTTTTAAGCGTAAACCGTATTAGGGTTATTTTGATATTTTATAACTATTAATGACGTCATTATTGACGTTTCATGCTTTTTGTGGGTAATTTAAAGAAAGAAACGATTATATCTCAACCTTACGATTACATATATCAAGTTGAAACACATTCCGAGAGATACCCGGTTCTGGCATAAATTAGACATTTTGGTAAGGCTATAGCCTTATAAATTAATAAAAATGGAGACAGAATCGTGAACTTTTCGATCATTAAAAATTGATCCATATTACCTACATCGAGATCTTCATTCTCTATATAATGATATACAGGCCAACATTTTTCTCTAATTATACAAGAAAACAATAACAAGGGAGATGTTTTTGACATTCTGAACGAAGACAAGGGCTTACATATAGACGATATTGGCATGGTTATTCAATAGTAAACGAACACTTTAACCACTCTTCATTTCATCTCAAAAAAAATATTTTTTTACGTATTTTAAATTTTGCAGATATATGTAAAGTCTACTTTCGTTAAGAAGATTGTTACGTGACAATTAGTTAAACTAAAGGAGAGATACACTGCGTTCTTTGAGGTGTAAACCGTGTTGGGGTCATTTTGATATTTTAACAGTATTAATGACGTCATCATTGCCTTTTGATGCATTCTGTGGTTAATTTAAAGAAAGAATCGGTTATATCTCAACGTTACGATTACATATATCAAGTTGAAACACATTCCGAGAGATACCTGATTTTGGCATAAATTAGACATTTTGGTAAAGCTATAGCCTTATAAATTAATAAAAATGGAGACAGAATCGTGAACTTTTCGATCTTTAAAAAAATTCTGCATATTGCTAAATCGAGATCTTCATTCGATATACAATGATATACAGCCAAAAATTTATCTCTAATTATACAAGAAAACAATAACAAGGGAGATGTTTTTGACATTCTGAACGAAGACAAACCTACATGGACGATATCGGCATCCTTATTCAATAGTCATCACACACTTTAAGGACTCTTCATTTCATGTCGAAATAATTATTTTTCACGTGTTCTAAATGTTGTAGATATATTTGAAGTGTGCTTACAACAAAGAGATTGGTACTTGATAATCAGGTAAGCTAAATAAAAGATACAGCGTGTTCTTTTAAAAGTAAACCATGTTGGGGTTATTCTGATATTTTTAACTCTTTTAATGACGTCATCAGTTACCTTTTTTGCATTCTGTTGTTCATTTAAACAAAGAAACGGTTATATGTCAACGCTCAGAATAAATATTTTAAGTTGGACCACTTTTCGAGAGTTCGACAATTTTAGCATTTGATTTTGGCTTTTGATATGTAATGATATACAACTCAAAAATTGTCTCTAATTAATCAAGAAAACAACAAGTCAAATGTTTTTAACATTGTAAACCAAGATATGGGCTAACATATGGACGATATCGACATCTTTATTCAATAGTTAACACACACTTTAAGGACTCTTCATTTCATCTCAAAATAATTTTTTCATGTATTCTAAATGGTGGAAATATATTCAAAGTCTGCTTACATCAAGAAGATTGTTACGTGACAATTAGTTAAGCTAAATAAAAGATATAGCGTGTTCTTAAATGTAAACAGTGTTGGGGTTATTCTAATAATACAACTCTTTTAATGACGTCATCTGTTAGGATTTATGATTTCTGTGCTTAATTTAAACAAAGATAAGTTTATATCTCGATAGTCATTTCATTTTTTTTTGCAAATAATTTTTTCCCCATATTACCTTAATTGAGATCCTCCTTCGTTGTATAATGATATATAGCTCAAAATTGTCTTTAATCAAATAAGAAAACAATAACATGCTACATGTAGTTGACATTCTAAACAAGGACAACGAATTACGATTGAATCATGAATTTTTCGATCATTACATTTTTTTCCCAAATTACCTTCATTGAGATCCTCATTCGATATGTTACAATGATATACAGCTGAATTTTTTCTCTAATTAAGAAATCCCACTTTGCAAATCGAACCCCAAACGAACGACCCAGTCCATGGACTAGATTGAACCTTGTGTATTTTACGTTATTGGCATACTTTAAATCTTGTAAACCCATCGTCTTAAATTGGGTTCAAAGATGGTGAAACACATTCCAAGACATCAATTTTTTTTTCCAGTATTAGAGCCTCAAAAACATGATACAAGAGAAAAAGCGCATAAAACGGTCATAGGATTGTGGGTGCAAGGGTGGTGGTGGTGGTATATTGTTAGTTGTGGCAGATACTTCATTGTTTACAATTCACGACTATAACGGAATGATTTATGTTGACGAGGAAAAGAGACATAAATGATATTAATTTGTTGTTCTACATTCATTCAAGAGTATGAGACACTGATAGAACATTTGGGGGCTAGCTTTGTGTATTCTACATTCTACATTTTGAGCCACCCAATGGTGAGTGTGTCATCAACTTAAACTGCAAACATATAAAAGCAGTCCAACGAAATCGTAAAATAAAATCGGATCGCATCTACACAAACTTCCAAAATAGCGGGAAAGAGAACATGCAAACATGTACAGAAAAATTAGGACATGCAAAAACAGGTTTTTTGAAGTAATTCTTATCTAACTACAAAGCTGTGGTCGGCTAAAAAAAGGGGTGAGCATTTGTCTCTTTAGCTATTACAATGGTATCTCTTTTACACAAATGATATGTCTATTGTTTTGAAATCTCAATTATAACTCCACAGAGAATCAAATAATAGCTTATGTGTCTGGAAGACTGTCGTGGCTACAATGCACATAAGGCCACCGGCTGAAATTCAGAAAGTGCCTGGAAAATGGGTTTCGTTTATGGCAAGCCAAATGCCCAACAAACGGGTTTTTGTCCGATAAACCTGGTTTATCAACCGATAACCAGGTTTTTCGACTTATAAACCAGGTTTATAAATCGATAAGCCAAGTTTTTTATATGCCTGGTTTATCAATTCGATAAACCAGGTTTATCAGACGATAAACCAGGTTTATCATCGCCAAATGCTCAATAATTCAAAATTCCATGTTTATCAAATTGTTTATCAAGTTGAGATAAACCAAGTTTGTCGACTTTTAAGTGAGAAACTCGATAAACCTGGTTTATCAACTGATACCATATACGGTAAGAATTCAAGCGTAGAACAACGTCCATACAAAAACTTAAATATTTCAGGCAATTCTGATTTTATAAAAAAAAAATTCAAGTTTTCGTGAAGGTAGTGCATTGAAAGGTTGCTAACGCCAAGAAGATTGTTACATAAGGCACTTTTCAGTGTTAGTCATAATGGGGTTATTCTCATATTTTAATGATTTTACTGACGCCATCACTTACGTCAAAGCCTTTATGTAGTTTCTTCACACAAATCGACTATTATATCTCAGGGTTAGAAATACATATTTGAAGTTCAAAAACAGTTGGAAAGATAGACGCTTTTGGCATAAATTAGACAGTTTGGTAAAGTCAAAGAATTATAAAAAAAGATTAGGCCTACCTGTCGGATCGTTGTGTCGAACCAGAATACTACAGGGATTGTCTGCAAGGAGAGAGAATGATAACTCATTTGAGCAATTGGGGAGATCATAAATGTAAATAAGAAATAAGAGAGGCCCTAGAATATATAGATCCTGTACGGTACACCCCATAAAATGTTACAGTACCGTGATATATGAATCAACAATTGAGTTACATTCTTTGTGAATTTTTTTTTTTTTTTAAATAAGCGACACTTTATAGTGATGTAATTTAAGTAACAATATCTTACGATTCACAGTCAGTGACGAAAGCTTTTGAAAACCATGGCCTCAAATGAGACGTTTCTTTCTTGCTAAAATTTACTTTTCTTTCTCTTTTACACGAACAAATAGAATACATTCGAGACCAGCACTAAATCCCAGGGAGAGAGAAAAAACTCTTCTTTTGATCATACCGTTTCAAACATAGAGGAGGATCATTATCATCTCGGTGCCCCCCCCCCCCCCTCGCTGAAATTGACGGGACATCTGTTTTTCCGCCTCTCCAACTCTCTGGCTAGCTTGGTTTCTCATTTTGCATTATGTTGTTAACCAAGTTAACCAACATTATCGACAATACGTGCCTTATTATGCAAACGGTAATCGTCACAATTCGCCACATACAATCCTACTTAAAATGCAAAGTATCACGTGCCGGTTTTCTGTCCATCTGCAACACATTTAGAATCATGACAAGATTATTTCACATCGGGCGTTCCAAACGACGACGTCTTATGAAACACGCAATGCGACGGTCGGTCTAGGGTTGATAAAAGTTAAAAACAAATGATAAGAGAAGGCTTGAGAGTTTAGAGAATGAAAGAAATGCCATCAATGGACTTTCGATTCTTGAATTACTTTGATATGGTCATTTACTCTTTTATTTACCGGAGGATACTGTGAGGGCTTGTAGAGGTCTTTGACGCTAACTACATTATTGAAACACAAATAACGGAAGAAAAAAAAGGGAAAAGATACTCAGGCACACACACACAAGAAACAACGAAGAACATTCTTACAGAAACAGTTTCAAATGTCCATCCATATGTCAGTAGTGTAAATTTAAGGTATCACACAGCTGGCTTGTGTTTATTTTTGACTAAATGCTTGATAATTACCATGGAGCTATTATGAAAATTACGAAAGAAATATTGTTAAGATGGGTTGCTGATTCCGATGTGATTCGAGTTGGACTTGTAATAAATGGCCAAAATGACGAAGGAACATATCATGCTCAAGAGACCTACAAGAATTAAGGTCAGTATCATATTTCAGCGATTAACATTAAAACTCTCAGTAAGTACGCAGTTTTTGTATGTCACTTAACGTATCTCCCATGACAGAAATATTATGGATGAAAACAGGTATACTGCTCGTACGAGAGCGATAAAACACATCAATTATAATATTGTTCTTTATTTTAGCACCTCTTTTCCCTTCCAACTCAGTATTATCAATGTCATAATGTTTTATTTTTAACATTTGCAAAGGACATTCACTTAGTGTCAGATACATGGACAACGTGGAAAATGCAATAACAGAGTAGGCCTATTTTTTTTTAATTTATTCATGGTCCTTCCAAAGACTACAACTATTAATATGCAACAGGCTTAGCTTGCCGTGATATGGTTTTGAGGACAATTCACGAGCAAGTTCGAAAATTTCATAATATTTAAAATCTATTGGATTCCTGTCTAAATTTTTCTTCCCCTTGATACTTCAAAAGTAAAAAGACATCTAGTGATAAGACGTTAATAAAGTCCCTAGTAGTTGTACAGCCACGTCTGCCAGATGATGCTTAATGAATAACTACATAATTGCAGTAAAGTATAAACGTGTTCATAAAGGGCATAGAAATATTACTATAACGCCTACATCAATGAAATTCGAGACAGTGAAGAGAGGTCGGCGGGTTATTCAGTTTGTGTGGAAACCAACTTATCAAAATAATTGTTTATTTCTTAAATTCCCGTTAACAGTTCTGATTGGCATTGTTATGCTTCTGCGAATAGTATTGGAAATAAACAAAGGGCGCAGGATTTGTACAAGGAGTAAAACCACAGCTATTTTCTGCATGAGCTATAGGTAGGATTTTTACACATATTTTTCTTCATTTTGAAAGAAAATATGTCTGCAAAGTAGTAACTGTTTGCTAATTGTTATTTCCTTGTGATTTCATGGCATTTATGCAATTTCGTATTGGATATATCCATAATAGCACCTGTGTTCCCCGGCTTTCATGGGTTCTCTCAAAGGAAGGACACTTATTTCTCCAGATTGTAAAACATAAAATAAAAGCAAAAATTAACAAAATTCTGTTGGATTCTGCTGGAACAATACTCTGATAAAAGATAACTTGTGATGACGTAACCGGCGTTGATTGTTTCAGTTAATAAAGTTGTAGGTTAAGCATTACAACTTCCTTTTTTCTTTCGAAATTTCCCAGTTTTTCAAACCTTATAACATTTTTCTTAACTTGATATTTATAGTTGACCGAATCTGACAGACGGGTCGCCATGTCGGAACCCCTGCTAAATGTGTAGTTCATTAATCGATCAGAATAATTGTTGTAATTCTCGTTGAGCACTGCACTGCAGATAAATAAGTTACTAATAGCAAAAGCAAAAAGTTAAGGCATCGTTCAGAATCCTTCGTTTGAGAATTAATTAGAATAGTAATGATGGAGATGAGCAAAGGGTAAGAAACAATAGAAAGACTCTTCTCTTGAGGATTACTGTCTTCATGACACATTCAGAAGAGTGATGATTTTATTCTAATCAGCGTGATAGCAACTGCCATGACAATCCTTTTTCAGTTTTTGTGTTCGTAACTTTGTAAATTGTGTCTTTCCAGTATCATTATTTGTTACTAGGCTAATCTTAGATCTCATTCTCTGCGGAATTTCGAAAACAAAGATTTACTTGTATAGTATAATAAAAAAGACATGAACTTACGCATGCGTAACATCAGTGGTTTTAATGTAACGTGTGTATTTGTAACCTTAAAAGTAATGCAACGAACTGAATTGCTTTCTAAACGAGTGAGATTAGAAATGGCTCCAAAATTAAGAGTGCACATCCACTCTAAATTAGTAAGAATAAAATGAGAGAGTGATCATCTTTATCCCCTTTAGAGTGAATATTCACTCTTAAATTTGGTGCTTTTCCTAGTCTTGTTGTTTGGAAGTTAGACTGAGAGTTATGTAGTCTTTTTGTTGCCAAGTTTCGGTTCCTGTGTTATTTTGGGTACGTCTTGGTGTGTAGGAAGAATTCGAACATGTGTTTCTTTTTTCTGATATGCAAATGAGTAATTTGAGTTCCTTTACCCACATGTGTTTTGCATTGGTCTCTGTTAGTCCTCCTCAACGAGACGAATGACCAGAATGTATAACAATACCTTCCAGAAGGTTCACATCAAGCAGGGAGGTGCAACTGCTTCTTGGCCCTTGTATTCTGAAAACCAAGCTGTATCCCAACCAGATAGGTAAGAAAAGTTATTGTCTTTTGAAGGTAGCAATAACCTCATTAAACTTTCAGTTATCATTGCATGTAGATACATTTCGTATCATAAATTTTAATTAGACAAGGAATGCAGGAAGCGAGTATTGATTTTCTTTTCTTATATGTGGTGTGTGTGATTACGTACTCAGGAATTTATGGATTAAGCCTTGCTACAGTAAGTGGTTTAATCTTGTATCTTATTCTCCAATGCTTGTGTCTGGTGAGATGGCCCAGTGGTTAAGGCTGTCGTCCAAAGATTCCATGATCCTAGGTTCGAACCCTACTTGGCATCACTTCTTTTTATCTTTAAGAAAATGCTGTCATGTTATCGTTAAGTATTAATTCAAACTTCAAATTCACTAGCAGACGTGTTGGCTATGCGATATAAGGGGCGGACGAAAGACTCCTGCTCTGCTGGTCATAGAAACCGTGCTAGGGTTCAAGGCACATCCGGGCTACAATGGTCCGGTGGTGGTATGGTACTTTTTGTGGCCTAGGATCCCGTGCCATGTCTCCCTTGACGTCGTAAAAGAACCCGGAAGGATACGAGGAGGGTCGGTCAAAGGTCGACCAGAAGCGTACTAGGTGGCGTGAGGTGAATCCATGCAACTCGGCCAGAGGGTTGAAAGGCTCTTTGCGACCGGCATGTGTGCTGCCCATAGTCCACTGAACACGTGGCCCAATGAGGCGTGTTCTTCTAGATATGGACCTAAGGAAGCCTGTAAGGACCATTATAGTTTATAGTCTCCTTTCTTGTTACGTATTCGACTGGCGCCATCAACTTCTTCCATTGTAGCTATCTGACATATTACAGGATTTGTTGGAATGAAATTCCGGAATCAACACTCATGTAGCACGATATTGTGGCAAAACTGAGTATTGAGCAAACTATGTCGTATCTTTTCTTCGTGAAGGTAAAGGTAAAATTCTGCTACTCACTGCAATTTGGATAATGTTGCTGATATTTAAATTAAAATTTACTTTCTCCGAGAGCGTCAGAAAATTTTATAATGGGGGCTTTTTGACTAGATATTCTTTGGATGAATGCAGCTTGCATTGTGTATATTAATTAGTGTGTCTTATTTCGTGGTAAATATGTCACATAATGTCAACACTTGTATTCATAACAGTAAAACATAATTCTAATTTATCAATAAAAGTCTATTCGCTTCATTCACACGCGTATTAACACAATTCTACTTAAACTGATAACGTGTTTCATATACTCACATCCATTTCATGTAATAGTGGTTTTTAAGTGCATAGAAACGGCACAAAAAGCGAAAAGAGAAATGAAACTGACTCAGTGATAACAAATGCGAACTATTTAGCCTATACACTTCTAAATGAAAATGAAAACTGTGTTTAAGTTATAGTATTAGTTTCAACCACAGAGAAGGATCCTTTGGTGTCTTTGGTTACAGTACATTGCTGGAGTATCATTAGGCGCTTGAAGTAGCAACCGCACAGATCGCTCTGTTTTAGATTTAGCTAATCTTTCAGCGGAAGAGTCTGAATATGGTCATGAAAATAAAGGATCAGAGAAATCAACAATAACCCCTTTCAGCAATTATCTCTTAGTGCTTTGAACAACCAAGAAGCTTACTGTGTTTGAAAATTCCAATAACATTTACTGATCATTACGTAATAGATGTGTGATTGAAGACTTTCAAGTTGTTAAATCTCCCCGAGGTATAAGCAGAAATATGTGGGATGTCTTTCTTTAGTGTGACAAAGTTATTCATTGTAAGGAGTTTGATCCTAAAACGTCTCATTGTTTGGTTGACTTTCTCTGCATTCATTTTCTGAAACCTTGAAGCAGTATGAACAAATGATTGGAAACAGTTGATTGTCTTTGACATATTCACTAGTCGTAACTAGTAAATAGTTCTGTGGATGAGTATTTCTGTGCATGATGGTCTATGCGTGAAATTGGTACGTGTAATAACCGTACAGGCACATATTGTAGTTTTTCTTGTAGGTTCAGTACTGATGAAACGCATTGATTCACACTTGGAAGAAACATTGCTTGGTTCCACGATCATTCTCTTTCTTTCGACTGGTGCAGCGGCAGTTTGGTTTGGTGAAGAGAAACTCACATCCTAGGAGGAGTGACCGATTTACCTTTGGGAAGACGCCGCGCACAAATTAATGCTAGGAGGTCAGGGGTTGACTGTAATTCTCTGTAAAACTACACTGGTACAGATCACGAAGGGACCTGGATGAACTCCATAGACTTCCTTTCTGATAACACCTTAAAAATACAATAATGTAAATTTTTTGGCGGCCCAATTTCCGTATAGGCCCCGACTGCATTCCTATCTGGTCCATGTTTAAATCCGGCCCAGCTTATGTACTTCTACATCATATGATCAATTCTCCAAAGTAACTAAATTATGTAGGAAAGTAACTAAATTATGTAGGATATCAAAGTTACATACATTGATTTTGAGCGACAAATGTCAGCGAAGGCGTTTTTTGTAAGACAATTAACAAAAAAGGGAGACATGAATTTTGTTTGCATTCAATATAATAGGTCTTTTCTCAATTAGAGTCTTTCAAAGTGACCATAGCAGACCATATGTTGAAATTTCACTCTGACAAGGAGAAGGAGATTTATTGTCTGTAGTTCTTTCAGTTTCTAACTACTCTAAGTTCTTGATGACTTCTTTCAAGACTGCCATCTCACTGGGCCAGCAGTGGTAGCAGTATAAGTCATAATAATTTAAAATTCATGAATATAGAATATTTCAGGAATAGCTACTATGGTACAGTGTGTCACTAAATTATATATGTCAATCATGAATCATAAATTACATGTCAGACAGATAACTATATTTATGCTTGCGATACTGCGATAAACTGATACTACTCAAATGTCACAATAAATCTCACATTGCTGTAATAAATGGCTTTTGTGTACCCATTTCAATTCATGCACAGTTACTCACATAGGGTGTTACATTACAACCTCTATTTCACCTTCTGATCAGTGCACACGACACTTTCACTTGTTTTCAGAGATAGGCCGACGACAATGAAGGGCTTACAAGAGGCATGTCACTAGATTTAATGAATGTAGCAAGTAGTCGGTTGGTTTCTCATGTTAAATTGTGACTGTATGGTAACAAACACGCTTTTTATGCAGAGAAAATAATCATTTGGAAATATTGTTCACGATAAACAGCATCAATACTCCATATACAGATGTTTACAGTGACTGTCTTGTGTATGTTGAATATATTCTGTGAATCGATCAACTGAATAACAAAGCCTTACCTAATTTTATGGCATTTACGCTGTGTACTACAAAGCATAGTCTCTGGTGCATATAGTAGACTAATATATAGTTGACTGAAACTTGTAGTGTGGGGTCTTTTGAACAAACATTGGAAAAATGTTGCAGAATAAGATCAAATGTATAAGTTGTACAAGTTGTACTGAACTTGCCTGACCGCAGTTATAGCCAGTGGGGCTACGCTCAAATCAGCTATAAGTTTTCTAATTAAAGTTCTACATTTAAAACAGCTGCATAGATTTTTGTTGAAAAGGATAGTCCAGCCAGAAATTTAGCTTTGATATGTCTAAGAGTAAGTAAATCTGACCCTTATAGTAAAACTTTCATTCAGTTCCCATGCATGGTTCTCACGATTTTATCAGTTGAAGTTACCCCCTTTGCTACCAACTGGGAA
Source organism: Stichopus chloronotus (assembly GCA_021234535.1). Lineage (NCBI taxonomy): Eukaryota > Metazoa > Echinodermata > Holothuroidea > Aspidochirotida > Stichopodidae > Stichopus > Stichopus chloronotus. The sequence continues at coordinate 17,541,978 of CM037829.1, read as the reverse complement.
CTTGAAGCAAACAGGAGTGACATCATCTCTTCACATTGCTAAGGAGTCTTTTGTTTTCTTCATTTTTAAATTTATTATGTTGACCTTGAAATCAGTAGGTGGTCAGCCTACACACTGGTTACGTGAAGGTCACAGAACTCTCATACCCCTCTAACATTCACGTTATGATATCCCAGTATATTGAAGTATTAAATTTGGTGTATATTTTATAGAAAAACATAAAATACTTTATTAATGTGGGGAAATGACATCACTCCTGCTTGCTTCAAGTTAACTGTCAGTAACAAGTGTGGCAACTTCAACTGCTCATATCTCGGGAACCACACATGGGAATTGACTGGAAGTTTCACTAAAATGGTCAGATTTACTTACTCTTTAACATATCAAAGCTATATTTGTGGCTAGCCCATCCTTTCAAACTTACTATATCAAATATTGTTCTTAACCTGAAATAGTATAACGTAATTGTAATTAGACGAACAATTGAAGTTGAATGTAATTTGCATGAGCTAATTTGTAATATATTAAAAGCCAAGTATAAAAAAAACTGATTGAATTTATTGGTCAGAGAGTGGTTTGACATGTTAGATTTATTGCAGGTGTGCCACTGTATAGAATGACGCTATAATTAAGACTTAATTGTGCCATGTAAGTAAAACTATATTACTCCTACTTTATTTACCAATAAAAAGAGACAAATTGATGGACTTATTGTTCCTTACCTGAATACTAAATATCCTAGGTCCTAAATCTATGAAAAATGCAAGAATTTTTTACAATTCAACACATGAAGGGCTTAAAAATCAGTGAAATTATTTTGACATTCGGAACAAAATAAAGGGAGGAATTTATGTCAAATAACATCATCTTTCTTCAATAAAACAACTTAATATACTTATTTCGAAACGCTCCTGATTTCATCTCAAAGTAATAAGTTTCACGTTTTCTACAAGATGAAGCTATATTTGTTTTACCACGACTGATCTGTGACAATAACCGTTGAGCTAAAAGTAAGATTGCTGTAGATTTTTTCCAAGTGTAAACAATGTTAGGGTTGATATGATATTTTAATAGTGATGACATCTTGACTTTTTCGCATGTTGTAGGTTCTTCACAGTCATCACGCAGTTTTATCTCAACATTAGAAATAATACGAGTTATAAGTCCGATTTTAACATATGGACATAATTATGACATTTAACATATAGGGGTCTCACAGGTGTAAAAATAATTTTTAGGTCTCAAACTTCAATAATGAAGTCACCAAAAAAATTTGTCAGAATAACACCACCATATTTTACACTACAATGGTATGTTAAAATCTATTAACAGTATTAAACTCCTGTGACAAAACAATCTCCTGAATGTTAACAAATTGGTTTTTACCTCGTAGAAAACGTTGTAAAATCGAAAAAAGTATTTTCAAACAATTTCAGAGGCGTTTAAAATATATATGTGACAGAGTGTTTCATTTGCTAAGGATGCCGGGGAGTTCTATTTTTTCAGTTTTTTCGAAGCTCAAAACTTTACCCACACACTTGATTTTAAATGACTCCTTTTTTCTTGTTAAAACAACATTTCGACACAAAAAATATGTGGAATTGATTTATAATGTCTTTTTATGCAATATATAGGAAATTTGTAATAATGGAGAAATTCATCAATTTGTTTCCAATTTGAATAAAACGTAATGCTATAGCCTTACCAAAAGTTCAAAATCCGACCAAAATCGACCACTTTTCAAAATGTGTCTTGACTTTGAATTTCTATTTTAATGTTAACATATAGGGGTCTCACAGGTGTAAAAATAATTTTTAGGTCTGAAACTTCAATAATGAAGTCATCAAAAAAATATGTCAGAATACCACCAGCATGTATTAAACTATAAAAAGGTATGTTAAATTCTATTAACAGCATTAAACTACTGTTACAAAACAATCTCTTGAATGTTAACAAGTTGGTTTTTACCGGTAGAAAACGTTGTAAAATCGAAAAAAATATTTTCAAACAATTTCAGAGGCGTTTAAGTGTTAGAGTGTTTTATTTGCTAAGGATGCCGGGGAGTTTTATTTTTTCAGTTTTGTCGAAGCTGAAAACTTTACCCACACACTTGATTTTAAATGACTCCTTTTCTCTTGTTAAAACAACATTTCGACACAAAGAATATATGCAATTGATTTATAATGTCTTTTTATACAATATATAGGAAATTTGTAATAATGGAGAAATTCATCTATTTGTCTCCAATTTGAATAAAACGTAAGGCTATAGCCTTACCAAAAGTTCAAAATCCGACCAAAATCGACCACTTTTCAAAATGTGTCTTGACTTTGAATTTCTATTTTAATGTTAACATATAGGGGTCTAATAGACGTAAAAATAATTTTAAGGTCTCAAACTTCAATAATGAAGTCACCAAAAAAAGTTGGTCAGAATAACACCACCTTATTTTACACTACAATGGTATGTTAAAATCTATTAACAGTATTAAACTACTGTGACAAAACAATCTCCTGAATGTTAACAAATTGGTTTTTACCTCGTAGAAAACGTTGTAAAATCGAAAGAAGTATTTTCAAACAATTTCAGAGGCGTTTAAAATATATATGTGATAGAGTGTTTCATTTGCTAAGGATGCCGGGGAGTTCTATTTTTTCAGTTTTTTCGAAGCTCAAAACTTTACCCACACACTTGATTTTAAATGACTCCTTTTTTCCTGTTAAAACAACATTTCGAAACAAATAATATATGGAATTGATTTACAATGTCTTTTATCCAATAGAAAGGAAATTTGTAATAATTGAGAAATTCATCAATTTGTTTCCAATTTGATTAAAACGTAAGGCTATAACCTTACGAAAAGTTCAAAATCCGACCAAAATCGACCACTTTTCAAAACGTGTCTTCCCTTTGAATTTCTATTTTAATGTTAACATATAGGGTTCTCTCATGTGTAAAAAATAATTTATAGGTCTGAAACTTCAATAATGAAGTCATAAAAAAAAATTTTCAGAAAAACACCAGCATATTTTACACTACAATGGTATGTTTAAATCTATTAACAGTATTAAACTACTGTTACAAAACAATCTCTTGGTTCTTAACAAATTGGTTTTTACCTCGTAGAAAACGTTGTAAAATCGAAAAAAGTACTTTGAAACCATTTCAGTTTCGTTTTGAAATATTTATGTGCTATAGTGTTTTATTTGCTAAGGATGCCGGGGAGTTCTATTTTTTCAGTTTTTTCTAGGCTGAAAACTTTACCGACACACTTGATTTTAAATGACTCCTTTTGTCTTGTTAAAACAACATTTCAAAACAAATAATATATGCAATTGATTTATAATGTCCTTTTATGCAATATATAGGAAATTTGTAATAATGGAGAAATTCATCAATTTGTTTCCAATTTGATTAAAACGTAAGGCTATAGCCTTACCAAAAGTTCAATTTTCATAGATTTAAACATACCATTTTTAGTGAAGAATATGCTGGTGTTTTTCTGAAAAAAAATTTTTATGACTTCATTATTGAAGTTTCATACCTAAAAATTATTTTTTACACATGAGAGAACCCTATATGTTTAACATTAAAATACAAATTCAAAGGCAAGACACATTTTTAAAACCCTATGGATGATTAATTGAGGCAAACTGATGTGTTAAGTGATCATCACCAAAGTCACAGCATCCTTATTTAAGGAAAAGGTAGACAAATATTTCAAGATGGGTCTGACTTTCTTTCAGAATAATTACTTTGACGTTTTCTACAAGGTGGAGGTATGTTTACATGCTGCTTATCTCGAGAAGAATGCTCTGTGACAGTTCTTTGAGCTAAAAGTAAGATAGGTCACACTTTTTACATGTCAACAATGCTGGAATCATTATGACCTTCTATTGGTTGTTTATCACGTCATCAACTACATTCTAGGCATTTTGCAAGCTCTTCAAACTTATAAGACAGTTATATCTCAACGTTATAAATAGAATTTCGAAGTTTAAAAACTAAATTAAAGAACGTAGTAATTTTGGAATAACTCTGATATCTTTGTTAAAGGTATAACTTATGGATTAGTAAAAAGTAGACGCAAATTGATGAATTTTTTTCTGTCATTACACAAGTCTTGAATATCGCATAAAATAGAGATCCTAAATCAACATGAAATGATGCAGTGTTCGAAATTGTCTCTAATTTAAAAGGAAACATAATTTGTTTGTATACATTCTAAACAAACAAAAGACGAATGTATGCAAGATATCCTTATCCTTACCTAATGGCAAAAAATTAAAAGGACTCTACAGTTTGTCTCAAAATAATTATTTCTGACCTCTTTTACGAGGTGATGTACGTTTAAACGTGGCTCACTTTTTAGCAGAATGGTCTGTGACACAACGTCAATGGAATATAAGAGATCATAGTACATTCTGTTCAAGAATACGATATTGGGGTTTTTATGATATTTTAAGGAGATTAATGATGACATCAACAACGTTTTATGCATTTTGTCTTTCACACTGATGGGACGGTTATATCTCCAATGTTGGAGATAGAATTTCTAAGGTTAAACCAACAAAAGATCCTAGTCGGTTTTCCTCAAATTCTGATGTTTTGGTAAGGGTATAGCCTAGTGGATTTTTAAAAATAAAGGTAAATTAATGAATTTTTCGATCATTATAAATGTGTTAAATATCGCTTAAATTGAGTTACTCAATCGATATTATATGAAGCAGAGTTCACAATTCTCTCAAGAATTCATTAAAAAACACATTTTACAAGTACATGTTAGTAGTCAGTTTTAACGACGAATCCGGAAGAAAACATATAAAAGATATCAGTGTCTTTATTCCACAGACAAACATACATACTTTGTAAAGCATCTAATTTCATTTCAAAGTAAATAGTATTGACATTTCCTACAAGAAAAAAGTACATTTAAACGTTGCTCTTTTCAAAGAAATTGTTCTATGACAAGATTTCAAGGAAAGTAACACAATCTAAAACATAGAAGATTTTCGCATGAATTAGACATTTTGGTAAAGCTATAGCATTATGAATTAATCAAAATAGAGGCAGAATCAAGACTTTTTGACGATTAAAAAATTCTCCATTATACCTACATGAAAATTCTTATTCGATATATAATGATATACAGCTCAAAAATATTCTCTAATCCAACAAGAAAACAATAACAATCGACATATTTTTGACATTCTAAACGTCGAAGAAAAAGGATTTACATATGGGACGATATCAGCATCCTTATTCAACAGTAAACACACATTTAAGGACTCTTTTCATTTATATC
>CM037829.1:17499131-17532312 GCA_021234535.1 Stichopus chloronotus | reverse complement strand
GAATCTCATGTCATCGGTGTGACCAAAGGTATATACCAGCTCTGGGCCCGTTCAGCCATCGAATCTGATTTTCCCAGATGGGAGCTACGCGATTCATTTTCACTCTATGGAAAATAAGGGCGTATGAGGAGAATGGCAAAGATTTGTCTACAGCCCAGAGGAACCAAATCTTTATGTTGACACAAATTATTATATTGGAATAGGATGAGATCACTTGACTACATGCATATTAAATATTTGAAACTTAAATGTGCATTTCTCAGGAATCAGTTATCAAAGGTAATGTATGTTTACCGTTTGGCAGCTAGTTGCAATATCTAAGACTTACTTCGAATATCATATTGATAATTCATCTGCACACTTCATGCATGCACTTTTAAATACAGGGAGAGTATATAACCAGTGAAAAATATTAATGATAGTCCTCAAATCTCAGATGCCTCAAATGTTTAATGGACAAACTGTTTAGGGTATTTTTTAAAACAAAACACATTAAATGAGGTTTTTTATCAAATTATATGTGGAATGCCCTTTTCACAGCATAATAGGACTCTGTTTGTTCCAAGTATCCTAAGTCATTATTTTGAAGTTGGTACATCCCTTTAATATGAATGAGTAATCAATATCCAAAATGTATGATGCAATTTATAAGTGTAAGAAAAGACCTTAGTTTTTAATTTATCACTGACATCGTGCATATTTCTTTCATTTGACTCGATTTGTGCAGCCTGAGCTTGGTCTTTATGAAAGTGACATTATGTGCAAGCTAGAATTTTTCCAAGTAATCGAATAAGATATTTCATCCCAGTTAGACCACAGTGCTAAGAATTTCCGTCAAAGCAAGAAAACAATATATATGTATACATCTATTTGCAGTATTGACAAACCGATTATGAAACTGTTCTTACCACGTCAGGTATACGCTCCATAATATCCAAATCATGTAACACATCTGGTGATATTCCCTTATTCTTTGGGGTTTATGATAGAAAATATAAGCTTTCCCACTGTCTGAAGGCTATGATACAAAGAATTGACAGTGTAGACTCGCACGATATCAAGACTACGTTATCAGTCGATATTTCTATTGATTAACTCATTCATCTGATATTTTCGTGTAGTACAGATACTTTAGTGTGCTTCCATTGGAATATGTACACTGCAAGGATATAACTGACTTTTCTTCTGCCTGTTTGAGGACAAAAAGCAAAGAGATTATTAAAAGAGCTTCAGTTTTCTTGATGACGTAGATGCCGAACTCGATGCTTCCATGTTTGACATATTAATTGAATACCATTTTGTGAAAAGATTTAGCAGACGGCAATAGCTGACTCAGTGTGAAATTGGACATTTGCCACTGCATGAGAGATATATGCATGAGAGCATATAAAACAAGCTGTGATATAATATAACTGAAGTATGATAGATAGTATATAAGTAGTATGTAAGATAGTATATAAGAAGTATGATAGAGAGTATGCAAAGCAAGCTCAGTGTGATATAATAAAACTGAAGTATCTCGCCAAGGAAGAATGATAGTGTTCGTAACAACTGATTGTTATGATCTTTTGACAGTAAAATGAAACTTCAAGCTGAAGAAAAAATAGATAATATAAGAACGTTGTTGCAATTAGCGTTGTCTTTAATCTCCATCCCGAATTATTTTCCAGAGAGCTGTTGAATATCCTAAGTTGGTGACTTTTGTTGATAATATCAAAAACTTTGAAACTAACGTCGGTTACATCGCGACAATTTCCAAGGGAGATTTCCATTTTAAACAAGAAACCTTTCTGTTAATTGTATAATAAACTCACATTATATGAAAAAAAATATGTAACTAGCTCTATCTTCAGATTCATATAACTTGGAAGTAGAAAAAAAACTTCAATACACCACAGCAGGTGAACGTATTGAGAAATGTTCAAAACATTCATTATCATGTTTCCCAAGATCTATTACGCTACATATTATGAGAAGTAAAATTTATTGGAATGTATTCAAATAGAATTCAGGATAAGAAAGTCACCAAAAAAGTTTTACCGGCTTTTGTTCATGTTAATTAATTTACATGGTATGTATACGTTAAGTGTCGTTGAAGCATTTTTTTTTTTTTCATGTACATGTTTTCACTTAATGCATTCATTTCGTTATAAAAAAGCATGGGGTTTAAAGAAATTGTCAATCACATAATTTTAAATTAGGAGCCTAATGACGGGTATTTTGTTTCTAGATAAGAAACCATTGGACATTTAAAGGAGAAGGAAACCCTGGGAATATATTCATCAAAATGAAGCAGAAGTGTTTGACAAACATCTTCCCAAAGTTTCATTCAGAGATATTGTTTCCTATCCAAGTTACACAGTTTTGAAATTCAGAGAAGGGTGCTGCCATTTTTGCCTAAGTTGAATGTAAAGGAACTTGAGTAAGTCGAATAATGATGTCACATAACCACTGATAGCAAAAATTTTAATGTATTTCTTTATATTCTTTACCTATTATTTCTATCAATCCGAAACACACTTGTACACATTTTGTGTTGAATTACTGAGGTGTATCATGCAATAATCAAATTATTAATACTATGACTTGAATCTATGCATGACTGTTAAAATTTATTGACAATGAAATATAAAGAAAAACAAAAGCTTTTCAATCACATGTGGTCTGGTGATGTCATCGCAATTTCAAAATGGCAGCTTCCTGATAATTTTCTAAGAATATTCAAATTGCAATATCTTGGAAAGTAAGCAACGTATTTAACTGAAATTTGAAAATGGTGTTCACCATATATTAGTCTCTCATTTAATATTGTCAAAGGTCCTGACTTGCCTTCTCCTGTAATTGTTTTAATGTTTACTTTAAGGATATGATAAATAAAGTAATTCGTTAAGAATCAATTCCAACGTTAGGGAGGGAAAGAAGGGAAAGATTCCATCCAATGTCATTATTTTCATGGACTTTTGCTTGCTTCTACAAATTGTTTACGTTTGCATGATCTCACAGTATTATCTACCCAGCATGTGACAGTACTGATTATCTAGTTATATACTAACCAGTAAGGTCAGCAACAAAGCAAAAGAACAACACTTTCAAAGGGATAATTGCCTATTCAAAATTATGTCAGAAAAAATTACTGAAATTTGATATTTAATTTCATTAAAAGAAATTCCATAAGATCAAAGATACCTACTAACTTTATAAAAATTAATTGTTAAATAAAGAGCGGTAATGATAGGGTTTGGATTGAATTCGGGAAGTTAGTGAAAGTCTGGTAACATCTCCGTAGTATTGAATTATCATATATGTACACTACATCGTTTTTATATATAGAAATATTTCTGTTTGTTTTCTTCACGTTTTGCATAACATTTCCTTATATTAAAATTAATTGTATAATGAAATGCCTTCATGTGAAGCAACTGGCGTAGATAGGATTATTCAACTGCAATTAATTAGTTATTTAAGCTGCGAGGATGTGTTTTTAAGTCAATTTAAGTGGGGTAGGCATTGTATTCCAACCGCCGGAATGGCGTTCATGAATATTTAATAAATGACGTGTGCGACGTCACGGGGACTCCCGAAATCCATCTTCTGTCATGTTGGTATGCGTGGGCCATGTGATATGCAGTGCGGAACCTGTCTGCCTTGAAACCGTGGTAGCTATGGTCCAGTCATGGAGCTCCAACATCCGATGATGGTCCAACAAAGTATAGTCTATGTCGATTTATTCGTTTACAATCGTATATGCTGTACTGAACCTGTTCAGTAATTGTCAGAGCCGTATATCGAGCCGTCTCTATATACGGCTCTGGTAATTGTAGTTGAATAGCGCCACCAATTTAGCATTCCACATTAAGAAATTAAGTCTCAGTGTTTGGAGAGAACTTGTGAATTGTTGTGGATAGATTTGTCTACTTATCCGAGGGTTTATGAAGGTGGAATGTAATTTACGGCGTGGTATAACAAGGAAGGAAATAAATCGAACCCGCCAGTAAATTCGTCGGCCTTGAATATTAACTGCTAGGCAGTTACACATGCAGGACAGAAACTTTTGCCCTCAAACAAGGGCTACCCGATTGAGTTTGCAACTGGGGATCGCGGTCAGACTCGAAGGGTGGAAAATGAACATTAATAGTAATTTTTTTATCTGCCGTTCCTCCCCCGACTTCCCTTTACAACGAATTGGTAGCCATTAACGAATATTTTCAAATAGTAAAAGCACGGCAACATGCTAAACCTCCCGTCTCAATCACTTGCTAGAACTTTTACCTCAAATAAGCCAGTTCAAAGTTTTAACTGCTCATGTGCAGTCCCTTCATGTCATAGGCTAAGCCATAGGGATCTAGAACGCAATCATGTCAGTCACGCAAGGGAAAGCCTGTCTGGTCGGTTCAACGGCCGTCACACCAATCATGCCCGAGTACAAAAACATACCGACCGTGCAGGCTTCAGTAGTGAGTCTCTAAACTCTTTTATCCCTTAAGCTATATGGTCTATACTTGAAAAATGAATCATCAACAGACTTTGGTAGCCACCATGTTAATATATCTACATTCCCGTTATCTCCTGTAACCTTGAGGATACCATTACTAAAACAATTGTTGTCGCGTCCAGTTCAGTTCACAGTCACTTACACATCACTCTACTCATTATTCATAAGCTGAGGAACAGATTTCGACGTCATAGATTTATAATTAATGAATGTCATTCCGGCGGTTAAAATACAATGCCTACCTTTGAGTGGCGAAAAGAGGTGTTGTCACTTTTTTACAACAAAACCCTGTAAGAAAAACGATCTCCAAAAAATGACGTAAGTGATGGTAAATGTAACGCAAGTACTCTTTATGAGAATGTATTTGCAATCTCGTTCGTCAAATGGGACTCGACATTAGTGTTCAGGAGACAAATTACTTTACTGGGAAACAAGGAAGGCACATACATGTTCGAATCCTCTAAACCGTCCCCAAGTTTATATACCTTGTTATTATTTGATCTTCATTGTTGAAGGTTGACCTTTTTCTTTACACGGGCTTTACGATCTCACCTTTGAAACATCCTTAGCCATCAATATCGATTGGCATGTGGCGTGTGGGAAACTTCTGACAAAAATACTAGATACTGAGATAGCAAAAAATAACACTTTGTGGTCCCGTTTTGTGCATTTGTCAAACAGATTTTCGGACCTGGTACCGTGGACAATCTCGTCCAGCATTTATGAAATATTGGGCACTGTATTCTAACTACATGTTTTTTTACATTTTATTTTTTTCAGGAGAGCTGCAGGTGGTGTAATCCTTTGTGCCTATCCTCTGGCTACGCCAGTGGGTTAAGATGTCAACGGCGTATCCTCTGTAAAGTCTCTTGGAGAATACATTCATACATATACGAAAACTCAAGAAAGGAATATCCTAATTTTGTTTTATTATTTTGGTCTAGATGGGGACAAGAATATCTCCTGTTGTTACAGCAGAGGCAAACGTGGCTTTGTTATTCAAAGAGGACCATCTTGGAAGGAGACATCCTTGTCGTCATAGCTGAATCCTGACCACGGAATATCTGGTTGATAGAACCTGTCCAGGAGACCAAAGTGGACAACAAGTTCCATCTGAGATCCTGCCCTATCAAGATTTGCCACTCGACGCTAGAGAGACCAATCCATAAGGAGTGGTTGATGCTGGACTGAGGGCAATGGGTCCCACGTTTCATTCCGTAAACCTCATGGGAACTACCTTGACTGTTCAAATTTATTATTTTTTGTGAACTTAACTTGGATGCTTAGTTCTTATTGTCACATGGTAGATAGCTCTCCACTTACAGCTTTATATTTGTTTTTCATTATTTTTACCGAATATTAGCTTGGGTAACTCGTAACTCGCTATTAGGTAATTGGTATGGCAATTAGGAGGCCCGGGTGCTTCGCTGGTGATTCAGCAAATTGGTGGAGCTAATCATTTTCAGAAGGACTCAAAAAGAATGTGGCGTCTCCCATTGCGACCACATTCGTAATTTAGTTTACAGTTTTCGAGTTAAAGTTATTGCTGGCGCGCTTCACTTAGAAAAGCCTTAAACCTTTGGTGGGTCGAATATAACCTTGTAACGATGCGTTTTTGCTTTGATCTTGTTTAGCGTAGGATAAACCGACGAATCTTGTGTGTGATTAATGTAATGTTGTCATTCTAACGGTTACTGGGTGCCCTTTGATATGTACTGCTTATTAGCCCTTATTTAATCATTCCTTGTGATTTTAATGCGTTACGTGCTTAGAACATCCCAATGTCCTGATTGAATCACCATGTAATAGTTCATGGAATTCTTACTAGTGCTTTATAATTCTGGTTACTCTGGTGTCTGGATTATTTATTCGATGACTCTACCAATTTCCAAGCTGGGAGTCACATATCTAGGATTATGAGTGCATTCCATCCTTTGGCGGTACCTTACACTGTTCTACGCAAGCTAGAGAGTACAGGTTTACATAAATCAATATAGTTTTACATGAACCAATATTCAATTTGACTTGCTTGTCCTTCCGCTCTTTATTCTTTTTCCTTTCTTTTATGTAGTGAATCAACAATATATGATATATTCAGACCAATCCAATACGGCGTTTCCTCCGATTACTGAGGTGGCGTGCTTTAAGTTTTAAGAAAAAGAATACTGTGGACAACAGCAATTTTCAAGGATCAATTGCAGTAGATACGTTGCATGAACTACCAAAGGCTCCAAAGCACTAGAGGAAAGAAAGCAATGACGAAACAGAGATAGCATTGTTATTACCAAAGATTTAATAATGCCATATGTAATAAGCAGAAAATACAGAACTTGCCAGAAGGTAAAAGAGATATACGTCCCTCGGTCTTTACACAATATTTTTACGTTACATCTCAAGATAAAAAAAAAAAAAAAAAAATTACCTAAATAATTATTTCCTTTTTTCATTGAATGAAGCACCAAGTATATTTTACTGCCACATTTGCTTGTTTAAAGCTACAAAAGGAGGTAAAATATGTGAAAATTCCATTTTTTCCCATGATTATCACACAGAGACTGGAATATTTAAATAAAGCCTCCCATTACCGAAGCAACAATTAAAGTTTCGGAGCAACACTTTCGGCAGGTAATGGAACTGTTCCAGGAAAGAGATAAAAGCAAGCTTTCTCCACAGCCATCAATATTACCAACGCATACGAAGTGGTATCGTGACCAGACATAACCACTCACCCAAATACAAGTTTTTACAGGTGAAATGCTGTATCACATTGCATGGAAAAGTGGAGATACAAGTTTAAATGGAACAATTTTTCAAGAGAGAAGGGGGGCTTTCAATCTCACCCCCAGAAAGATAAGATTTAATGATTGATATGATGAATGATGGAGATTGGTGTTACATGGAGACGAGTTTTTACTCTGTTTGAAATGCTAATAGCGTATTGTCAACTTCTAGCGGATATTTTGTAGGAGACACAATTTTGGTGACGGTATCTATTTTAAGTTTCACATGGGGTGGCTATTTGTACTGGTGGGCTTGCCCCTAAAACTGTGGCAATGTACTACCCGCACCTAACTTCCAAAAAATCATGTGCCAGAATACCCATGACTTTGACCTTTGACTAATGACCTTTCACCTTAGATTTTTAAAGATGACGCAACTTCAAACCACTGGCACCCACTACGACGGTGGCATCAATTGGTTCATCGTTCATAGAAGGTTAGGAGTTGGCAAATCCCGGGGATTCTATAAGAGTCATCGTTGTGTTGATCGAAAAGCATAAGCATCCGATTGGAAGTAAAATGTAACATGTAAAAATAGCCTATACTAACACTTTGTGCCTCCGTCACCCTCACTTATCTACCACTTCTGACCTTCATCGACACTGCGGTTCATTAGGAGTATCGCACTCACCTTTAAAATATGACCTTGAAGTCAAACAACTATAGATATGAATTTCAAGTAAATTATTGTGTATCAGTGGTGAATTTGAAAGGTCTATGAAAGTAGCCATTTCAAATAAAGAAATGTGGCTAAAATATTTCATTTTACATTTGACCTTTGACCATCCATTTTAATGGAAGACGTAAGTTCAGTCCATGGAGCACGTATTCAATATTTTTCACCTTTATCGATATTACCGTCTTAAGAGAGTTACGGACGCAAACCTTTAAAACTGACACAGGCAAACACACGCCACGCACACACGCAAATACACATCTTATTCCCCTTGACCCAAAAGCCCAAATGATGTCAATTGTATCTCAAAAGGTATAATGAAGGTTCAATGCAAAATCACCGGGTTATGACGACCTTACAAATGATATTTTAAAACAAGTCTACGATCTTATTATTAATCCTCTTACTCATGTTTTGAATTTATCATTTTCTAATGGTGTTTTCCCTCACGAACTTAAGATTCCTATATACAAGTCCGACGGAGCTGATGTTGTTTCAAATTATCGCCATGTCTCTGTCTTACCCGCTATTTCTAAGATCTTTGAAAGAGTTTCGTATTAAAGATTGCCATCTTTATAAATAAAAATAATCTGCTTTATTCAGGACAGTATGGATTTTGGGACGGTCACGCAACACACATGACTGCTTCAAAGTTTGTTGACGACATTGTGTATAATTTAGATCATAAAATTAGCACTGTGGGTTTATTTATTGATTTATCTAAGGCGTTTGATACTATTGATCATAGCATTTAATTGACCAAGTTAGACAGATATGGGATAGGAGTTGTTGCACATGATTGGTTTAAGAGTTATTAAACAAATAGGAAACAATTCGTTCATTTTGATGGATTGGACTCAAAACTTAAAAATATTAAACTCGGTGTACCACAAGGTTTTATTCTGGGACCACTTCTTTTTTATTATAAGTAAATGACTTGCACAAATCATCTAGTTTTCTTAAATTTTTATTATTTGCCGATGACACAACTGTCTATTATCATAACCCTGACGTCATTCAAGCCGTTCAAATGGCTTCTCTGGAATTAGAAAATGTTGCTAAATGGTTAGCGTCAAATAAGTTATTCTTAGACAATAGCAAAACAAAGTTACTGATTTTTAATAATATTAGAGGTGATACTCCACAGTTTTGTCTTCGTTTTAAGAATATTAATACTGTCAAATTGTTAGGGGTCGTAACTGATGCCAATCTCTCTTGGAAGGATCATATTTACAAGGTTAATAAGTCCGCAACTCAAATCGTTCGTGTTATGAATAGATTAAAACATTATATCCCTACTTGTTCGTTATTAACTGTACCTCATCTATCCTATAGTATCCTATTATGGGGCAATACGCTGTCCACGTGTACGGATAAACTGTTTATTCTACAAAAGCGGGCTGTGGGAAGTTTTTTAAATGTTTCACGTTGTACCCGCATCCTTCCACTCTTTCTTTTTCATAATATACTTAAAAGATCACTGCAATTTTCAGTTAGGTATTTTGTACAGGCACAGTACTGGCCAACTCCCTCAAGATTTTCATTCTTTTTTCTTCAGACTAATAAACAACACCATGATTACCCCACCTGGGGAAGGGATAATCTTCTTCATCCCTACACAAGAACAATTTTTGCCCACCAACATATTAGAAGTAATGGGGTATCTTTCTCAAATTTCCTTGACTACAACATTAGAAATGCACCCAATATTAATTTATGTAAAAAATATTTAAAGGCATCTATTTTATCATCGTAGGAAATTTTGACTTTTTTCCAGTTAACACACTGGCAAATTGTATCTCTAGACTTATTATATGATCTATATTCCAGTCGACTTGTAAGGGGGTCACAATCACTATCTTATGTTTTTCTTCTTGATTCTATGTTCTACTTAAAGGACCAGACTAGAAAGGGTTACTAGCTTATACTGGTTCCTTTTTCATTTGTCTTGATTCAATATATATATTGTCACCTATTTTTCCTCCTTTTGTATTACTTATAATTTTGTATATGAATTCTGCATATAAATTTTTGAGTGTCTTGTATGACAAATGAAATAAACAACAAACAACAACAAGGTACCCCTAATGAAACTCACTGACCTGGGGCCTAGTTTGAATCGAATACCAAAAGGGGTGCAAGATGGACTGTCATTTGTAATTGTTTTATCTTTAAGCCTGTCTCCTACGTTTATTAGTTGTCATTTTGGACAATTAAAACATCTCCACGGGGTGCAATAATTCCTCCCTGTATCGTTGATGAGATAATAAGAAAGACCGGTATGAAAAAAGGAAGTAAGGTAAAGAGCCTGCAGTGATTGTACATTTGATTATTATGTTTGCTTGAAGAAAGTCATGACAATGGCTGCAATACAGTTACATTTTATTGTAAATTTCGTGACAATCGCTTCTCCTTTGATGATTTTCGAAACATGTTGAATATAATTTAAATGTTTATCTTATTTATAAAAATAGTTAATATATACAAGATACAGAGAAAGCCGAGCAATGCCAACACATAAAAAAATCGGTTTAACCAAACTGATGTCATTTCATCCCGGTTGTTTCCTTTATTCGTATTGCCATTTTCCCTCTGACTTGGGTAAATATTGAGTTGATGGATGAGCAAAATCTCCTCTGAATGCTGATGAATAAATTTCTTGTTTGTTTTTTGTTTTATCGGGAAACTAACGGTTCTTTTAGCCTTCCTTTACCAGAGACTTCGAACTTAAGTTGCACAATTTTCATGTAAACTATCGTGCGTATTGTCTTACAATGTTATACGTTCTCTATTGTATACAAAATGTAATTTACACCTCATTTCCCATTTCATAAATACCATTCTTTCTATTAAATTCTGCTATTATGTTCTATGTACTTGCATAAATACCTATATACATCGATACATTATGCCCTATTTTTTTTTACTATGGATTTATACTTACACGAGTCAATATAAAACCCAAGGTAAATTATGCCATATTATATCGTTTGTATCTATACTTGCATAGATATATAGATACCTGTCAATATGTATGGGAAACAATGTCCTATTATATTCTATATGTATATATAAATATATGCACCTATTGGTAAACTATGCATGTTTTCTTACTACCATATATATTATGGTAATACGTTACTGACTGTACCGCTCATATTAAAAATAGGGGCGCTACACCATTTTAATTACCCACCACACTTACCCACCACATTTACCCACCACAAAAGAGGTGTGATCGGTGCATACTATACTACTTACAATGAAAATGGACTAGTTATCATGATAATTACTTTGAAAGAGATGACAAATACAGTCGAAGCATTCTTTGTAAGATTGTGTTTTCTATTCTCCTTCTCTGCCATGGTTTCTGGAAGTTCAAAATTGTTTGTGTTCACGGGTTGGCGAAATGGATTAAACTGTTTGGCATTACCCTAGGAATAATCCAGTTGGCAAGTAATTTTTTATTTGTTATTCACGTGGCAACCCTCAATACCATTTTAATATCATTCTGTGATTTTGCATTATATTCTTCTCTTGTACCTTGCCTCTACTCTGTCAAAGGCCTACTGATGCAAATTCTCATAGTGAAGCATTGTTACTGCAAGTCCATTGCCTTTTGATTATTTAACTGTACATAAGTACTATCTACACTTGAAGATTCTTGTTTTCAAAAACAAAATGTTTCCAGTTCACACAATATTGCATCCCTAGCCATGTCACGACTAAAATTGAATCCAGTCCATCTCCTCCTCATTTGTAAAGGTCGACATAGATATCAACTCTCTTTTTTGTTCATAACAGGTATTCCCATTGCTTAGAGAAAAGACAAAAAACAGCCCTGAAGACTTGTGTCAACTAACGACAGCCCGATTTGCATACCTATGATTTTTTTTCCAGTAAGAACATGCTGGGGTATAGGAATTTCTAGTTATGTGTTTTTTAGATTGGCCATTTGAGAGGACATTGGATGCGATGTTAGCAGAAGGTTGTATGTAGGCCTGTAACATTTTAGCTATGTTGCTTTGTTATTCGTGTGTTGTAGCCATGTTGGAATCCTAGGGTGGGGAGGGGTAGAAGGGAGGGGCAGGCGGAGTAACGCATGTGATATGTCAATAGTTGTCACCCCAAAATTCTGGGGATGCACAAATGCAAAAAAAGGGGGGGGGGATCAATAATATAGCAACTCAAACATATCATCCGGTCGTCAAAATCTATTGATCTATTAACACCTATCCCCCACAGAACCCCTTTCTCAACCCCAGTCGACCGCCCCTCCACTGACGCCAACGCCACAGTATGGAGATTTATACCAGTGCCGCCTCTACTTACATATTGAAAACTATGTTTTAATTTTATTGGACCCAATTAATATTATATATGACGCCTGATATGATTGTCCCAGTCCGTCCCCTTTATCACCCCAGTCTTCCTTTTCCAACCACTCAATGATCCTTTGAAATACTTATTGATTCTTTGTGAGACATAATTACCAATAAAACCGAAGTTTTACATGATTGCTTTCAGTAAATACGTGCAGATCATGTATTATCGTTTGACTAACCTACATGCACATACGTACAATGCTGGCGGGGTTGAAGACAAAATAGCGTCAAATAACAACTTTCTACAACCCTTTCTGTACAGAGGAAGCCTAAGGACGAGAGGATACGTCCCCCTGCCCACATTTCGATAGGTTGTGACATAATATCAAATGTTCCCTCAGCCCATCCTTTTGTAAAAGAGAAATGTTTTGGTTTTCTTTTTGAATGGTAGGGGAACATTGTAATAAATATCGCCCTATAGTTTTGCTGAGTGACTGATGTAATCGCTAGGCTGGTAAATGATCATAAAGGAATTCTGCGTGACGAATTTAGGTGTTCATATACCAACGTTTAACTCATTTACACAGAAGAGAGAAGTGAGGTCGAAATTCTGTTGGTGATCTTGTATTTGAATGAATTGTCGATATACACTCAGGGCAGACAAAAAAAAAAAGAAGAAAAGCCCAGAGTGACGATAGTCGGAAAATCCGACAAACCAGTTAAAGTTCTTCCCATCTCACTTAGCACCTTTTATGACGTAGAAAGATGCCAAATATTGCACCAGAGTGTGAAGTTAATAGTAAGTGAAAACTAAATGCTCAATAAATCCGAAATTTGATTGAAATTTCTAATATTTCAGTCTGGGAGTGACGATAGTCAGATGATCTGATATAACAGTTGGCATTTTATCTAGAACATTTTCTAACTTTTAAAGAAGCCAAATATTTCACTGAGTTGTTTCTAAGTTTACCTAGTAGGTGGAACGTTTCTTACAAGTGGATGAGGACACCTTTTCCCTTACAACCCTCTAACAGATCCAGACCAACCATCCCTCTTCTTAGGCTTTCCCATCTATCAAAATACTATTGTATGACATTTGTTGTTAAATGTGGTTATCATTTCAAAGCCTGATAGCCTCTACCTTGGTATGCAATTTTTGAAAGTTGTAGCAAGTCAATAAATAACTCTAATCGATGATAGAAAAGAAACGTTGGAATAATTGGAACCATAATTTCTCTGGGAGAACAATTACTGCAGTAGATACAAAATATTTTACCAGATTTTGTTTTAAGTTTCCTGCTGGATGAAAATTTCGCAAAAGAAAAGGCTTGTTATTATTAGACATTTTTTGTCATTGAAAGATGTTTTTTTTTTCTCGTTACCTGACAAATTGCAAGCACGACAGCCATATTTCAAGGCTGGGTACATGAAGGCCAGGACACCCGGGAAGTGCCATTTCCAACCCCCTGGGTCTGTAAAGCCAAACATGTTTGGATACTCTCCACGCCAATTGATAGTCCTGTGCGCAGTAGGCCCAAAGGTGAGGCTGAAACCCCTGGAAATGGGCTTCAAATGTCACATTGATGACGTCTAGGCAATATGTGCCCCTAGTCATTAGATCCTGGCGGTGGTATGGTTATTTCTGTTTATATTCTATTCATGTTTATTTCTTTCCTAACCAACGAAATATATATTTTTCTAATTTCGCTAAGAATTTTAAGCCAGATCTCCTTAAGACCGTGCTGTGGAAATTTCATATATGAATCACCATGTTTCATCGATAGTGTTTGAAACTGTAGACATGATTTCACCGCAGCCTAGAACACTCGGAAAACGCCCTTTTTGACTATCCGTGGAGTTTGCAAGCCCAGGATTGTCTTGTACACTATGCACTAACTTATCGTGGCCCTCCGCTTTGCAATCCCGTCCAGTAATTACTGACAAACAAAATTGTGGTAAAAAAATCCTCTCCAAAATATTTCCAGGAATCAGTACGTCTATGTGATCGGCTCCCAACTATTTGCACAGTAGTGAAAAAAGAAAGAGGGTTCATTATGATTCACCTCATGTAACACCTCAAGTCCCATCTGATATGTATAACTCTACCATTTTTCATAGATTTTTTTTTTTACATGAATTGTGAAATTGCAATCATAATATCCCTACATCAAGGTATATGCAGCCGGGAAACGTTATTGCCGGCCATCTTTGGGAGGGTTATGAAGCCCACATTTTCTTGTACACTAAGCGACAAACGATGGTAGCTTAGACAGTCCTGTCACACATTCACTCAGGCCAAACCTTGGACACGAGTCCTCGAATTATTCTTTCATAGACATTTGACAATGTGCGCCTTCAATCACTAGACCCTTGTACCCCCATCCCCCCCCCCCACCTGTCAATCATCAAATTGATCGTTTGTCTCAAAATATGCAATGTCTGACCAGTTTTGTCCTTTCAGTACCATTAAAGATACAGACACCCTTCATGCCCAAGCTCACAATTCTGGAAATACCTCAGTGATTCTGGGATTTTTCTTCTGGTCACGTTAGTCTGTCAGTTCTGGTTAGATCTCGAGAATAAACGGTGCATGAGCGCAAATCCAAATTTAAATACGCGTGGGACATATGTCACTGATAGGTTTGAAAGATCATAGCCCCGTCGGCTAGGGATTACGCATTGCACCTTTTTAATAGCTTCGCGCACATTGGACAGAGGTCACCGAAGGTTTTTCCAGTCTGATGGGATAACGTCCATTAATGTGACCAGCAGAAAAAAGAAAAGGGCTCAAGCTCACCCTCGTCCCACGAATCCAATAAACAGGTGACATGAAAGTATGGATGAAACTAGAGTTGTCCCCATGATATTCAGGAGGTATGGTAACCCGACGAGTATTGGCTTCCCTGAAAGAGAGAGGAGACGAATTCTGTAGCTTCAAGTGACCACTTTAACATGAAAAAGCAAATACACAGGTCAGAACAACAATCAAGAAGTAAACAGTCTCATATTAGACAGAGATCACAAGGGAAATGCTTCGTGTGACAAAATGGCATAAAGTTCGATGGGCTGGTTATATTCGTATGTAGCTAGGACTCAGGAATGAACGTTGCTGCCCTGCATGGACTTCAATCCAAATTGAAATGTGGGTGGGGCACATATGAATGACAGGATTGAATGATCACAGCTGAAAGTTCAGGGGACTACGCACTGCACTTTTTTATATTTTGCACACATTACCTTTGTCCATTACCTTTTGGTTATTTAACTATACATAAGTACTATCTACACTTGAAGATTTTTGTTTTCAAAAAAAAAAAAAAAATTCTCCAATTCACACAATATTGCATCCCTAGCCATGTCACGACTAAAATTAAATCCAGTCCATCTCCTCCTCATTTGTAAAGGTCGACATAGATTTCAACTCTACTTTTTGTTCATAACGAGTATTCCCATTGCTTAGAGAAAAGACAAAAACAGCACTGAAGACTTGTGTCAACCAACTACAGCTCGATTTGCATACCTATGATTTTTTTTCCAGTAAGGACATGCTGGGGTTATAGGAATTTCTAGTTATGTATATTTTAGATTGGCCATTTGAGAGGACATTGGATGCGATGTTAGCAGAAGGTTGTATGAAGGCTTGTAACATTTTAGCTATGTTGCTTTGTTATTCGTGTGTTGTAGCCATGTTGGAATCCTAGGGTGGGGAGGGGTAGAATGGAGTGGCAGGCGGAGTAAGGCATGTGATATGTCAATAGTTGTCACCCCAAAATTCTGGGGATGCAAAAAAAAAAGGGGGATCAATAATATGACAACTCAAACATATCATCCCGTTCGTCAAAATCTATTGATCTATTAACACCTATCCCCCACAGAACCCCTTTCTCAACCCCAGTCGACCGCCCCTCCACTGACGACAACGCCACAGTATTGAGATTAATACCAGTGCCGCTGTAGCGGTACAAAAAGTCCACCCTAAATTTTGATCCCCCAGGACAAAAATTGGCATTTTCGTATCCTAGAACGCGTGACACAATTTTTCTAAGCACCGCACAAACAAGATAACCAGCCTGACGTCAGAGGGGACTAAATATCCTATGCTTAACTCAAGGGGACATTTTGTACCAGCTGTTCACTCGGGACAAAAAGGCCCTACACACGGAAGCTATTAGCGGCCATTAAAGTATGAATATTTCGCCACACAAATACATGACACAATTATCTGAAGCACCGCCCAAACAAGATATCCAGCCCTGAATCCAGCCCACAGGTCTACCGAACTTGTTGCGTGCACGTTTTGTGAAGAGATTCAAACCTTTTTACGTTAAAATGACTAATTTTAAAGCAGTGAAAATGATTTACTGTACTTTTAAATTCTAATATGACGAAGTTTTTTGTTGTTATGATCTATCAAAAATGATACAAAAATTTCCTTTCAATTTTATGCAGTACATGCAAAGGTAAACTGAACTCAGGGCATCGCTCTTGCTCGCCCTTGGCACAATTTTGGTATTTGAATTTTGATAACTTATTTCTAATGTTAGTGACAGTTTAGTTACTAGTCTATGAACATGGTTAAGTTTCTAATTTTTATTACTATCTCATTTGCTTTTTTTTTCAGTTTTTCATTGAGGCGGGGGCAACCCCTTTGTCAAAAAACGGAGTGGTTATAACCCAAATCTCCCCTGCCCATGTGTTAATATATTTATATATGGACTCGGTGCATCATCGTGAATTGAAACTGAGTGCTTCAACATCATGACTTCGACATAAAAACAAGCGAAGCAAGACAGCGATAAGGAAACTATTTTTGTTTATGTGTTATGATCTTCGGACGTCAGTAGCATTGCAGTCATGTAACAACATCATGGGCATTAATCGGGGGGAGGCATGGAACACGTCCCCCACGTTTTGATAGGGGGGACATAATATCAAATGTCACCCCACATTTCGTGAAGAGAAATGTTTTGGCTTGCTTTTTGAATGGTGGGGGACATTGTAACAGATATCGCCCACAGTTTTGGTAAGTGACTGATGAAATCGCTGGCTAGGTGACCATGCAGTTGAGGTATTCATGTACGAAGGTTAGGCTCATCTACACCTCTCAAATGCCAAAATCCGCGCAGTGGTTTCTTTTCCGTGTTATGTCATTGGACAAAAGAAGACAAGGGTATGATGCACGTTTCCTCCCTATAAATACACCAACAAAATTTCAAAATACCTGAAAAAAAAGAGAACCTATCTAAAAATTATGTTTGTGAAAGTGTGTTTAAATGAATTGTCGATATACACTCAAATGCGTCGCAACCAGGGAAGGTCCCAACCCCCCATATCAACAAAACAAAAGTCGGAAATTCTCATATCTCAGTCTAGGAGTGAGGATAGTCAGAAAATCTGACATACCGGTTGGATCTCAATCTAGCACATTTTATGAGTCAAAGAAGCCAAGTATTGCACTAGATTGTATGCAAGTTTGGAGGGTGGGGGTGGCGACACCTCTTCCCTGACAACCCTATCACAGATCTCGACCAACCATCACTCTTCTCATGCTTCCCTATCTATCAAAATATTATCGGATGGTATCTTTTTCAATGTGGCTGACATTTTCATGGTACAAGAACGCGAGTTCTACTTTGTCATGCAATCACCTGCAATGAGAGTAAAAAGGATTGGAATAACTTTTCTGAAACCGTAAATTCTCCGGGTAAAAATGACTGCAATAGATGCCAAATATACCAGTAAGGTTACCTGCTATAGTTACAAATTGCTCAAAATTTAAAGAAAAAAGTTGTTATAGTCAGAAAGTAAAAACTGTTGAATGAACTTTTCAGAAAATTACGATAGCATAAATATTTTAGATAACAGCAATCCAAATTAGTAATACTTTGAATAGAATGATGTTTTTATTATTAAATGAGAAATTGCAGACATGCAAGCCCTATTTTAACGCTGGGTACACTAAGTCCAGTTCATCCAGGAAATGACGTTTCCGACCTCGGGGAGGGGGGGGGGTGTAAATACCATTTTTTTTTAGGTACGCTAATTGATGGTGGCACTCAGCTTAGATAGTCCTGCCCAAAGTGCACGCAAAAGTTATTTTCCATCAAACCAGGTCCTTATCCCTCCTGGAAACTCTGGATAGTCGCTTCATATGCGATATCGATGACGTACCAGCAAAATATGCCGACAATCATTAGACCCTGTCGGTGCTATGGTAATTTCTGTTTACATTCTATTCACATTCATCTTCTGCCTAGTCGACGAACTTTTTGTTTTCAAAATTTTCCTGTTCTCCAACCAATCTCCATGAGACGTTTTCTGGAAATTCCCACACATGTATTTTTCATATGTGAGTTAACTCATTGTAGCCCTACGGTAGTAATAAGAAAAAGACAAATTCGGGCAAAAATCTCCTCCCCTCCCCCTCCCCAAGAAAAAAAAATCCTGGAGTCCCTATCCTATGCGAGCAGCCCCAAATATTTGCAAAGTACTCCAAGAAAATGAAAGAGTATGGGTAATTCATCATGACTCTTGCATCCTCACAACACCCATTTGATATATATTTGCCGAATCATTTTCATAGATTTTTTTTTTTTTTAATGAATTGAGGAAATGTAGAGAAGATATCCCTATTTCAAGGATGGGTATGCACAGCTTAAAACAGTCGGGAAATGCCATTTCCGACCATCTGGGAGGTTTGAAAAGCCCCATTTTTTTTGTACTCTCCAGGCCAACCAATGCATGGTGGGGCTCCGCTTACATAGTCCTGTCGCACTTGCCCTCAGGCCAGCCTCTGTCCCCTGTTTAGACCCCCTAGACACGCACTCTTGAATTGTCCTTTTATAGACTTTTACAATATATGTGTCTTCAATCACTACACCCTGGTGCCCTCACCCGCTGGTCAATCATCAAATTGATCATTTGTCTTAACATGACCAATTTTGCCCTTTCAGTACCATTCGAAGATTCAGAATCCTTCGAAGATACAGAATCCTTCGAAGATACAGAATCCTTCGTTCAAATACTCACAATGCTGGAAAAATTCATAGCTTTCTGGCTCTTTCTTCTGATCACGTTAATGGACGTTACCCTAGACCCAAGGAAAAACCTATTGGACCTATCCAATATACCCAAGGCCATTAATAAGTGCAGTGCGTAGACCCCTGCTGGGGCAGCTTCAATCATTCAAACCTGTTAGCCAACTTTCACATGCCCCCCCCCCCCCCACATTTCAATTTGGATTGAACAACATGGTTATCATAACCCTGCTCCCAGTGAACAAGGTTGCGGATTCAAAGGTGGCAAGAGCGCCAAATCAACCACGGAGAAACATATTACCAAGTCGATGTATAAAATTATAGTATAGAGCGCTTGTAATGGACAGACGTACGGTAAACATTTATGAATCGACAAGAACACATGAGTGTTGATGGGAGGGGGGGGGGATGAGGGCATGTCACCGCCTTTGTTTTCTGGGGAAGGGGACACTAGCAAATTTGTTTCCCTCACTTTTTGCAACCAGAAAAAAAATTCAAATGAATATACATAATTCTTAGTGGAAGAGTAATTTTTTTAAATTATGTTCTATGAGATGTTTTGACTAAGGAATGGAATTATGGAATTAAATCTAGAGTGTTCCGGGATTAGTAAAGCATATGGTACTAGGTCTATAAGTTTCTATTTGGCTTTTGTCTACTTTATTTTAATATACAGCTGATGGTGCTGCACGAGCAACTTTTAGCAGATTAGATGACCATTTGCTGAAGAATTAATGATAAAACACTTGCCTTTGTGTGGGTGGCATGCAGAGTATATCTCAGAAGCCATATCAACCACTTATGGTGGAAGTTTATCATGGTGAGAAAAAAACTTGTCGAGGTTCACTAAACAACAACCTCAGTTTCAGTTATGGGAATCACGTAAAGTGAAGTTCCATTTCGCTGGGCGCGGTCGAACTCCTTGAGGTTACCGTCACCATCATCTTGATATGTTGTTGGCAAGATTCAGTTTAACGTAAAATGATCATTAGAAAAGGTACAAAAGTGTTCAGGTTTTTCCATGTTGTGGTTTGAAATATCAAGCTGGACGGAATGAGGAGTATCACTGTGGTCATTTTTTATCAAGTTTTAATGATCACTTAAAAAATAATAATACTGCTATTCTTAAAATAATTTCGAGTAGGCCTACGTTTGACTTTGGCTACGCTTGTCTCAATGTAACTTTAACATCAATGTGACGATTATTTTCATTTCTGTCTGCCACAGTTTCTTTTTCAGGTTTTGCTTGTTTATTGTGTTTGTAATGTGATTTCGTGGATTAATCAATTGTAGCATAGGCTACAGCCTGTCGGTACAGATGTTCTCCCATCCCAGGACAAAATATCCTATGCTAAACCAGGGAGACATGTCCTGTACCAAATGGTCCCCCATTTTAAAATGTTTCATGGACCACAATAGCATCCGTATTGAATACAACCCTTTCTCAACGACAACTAACAATGAAGAAACCAGTCTAAAACTACAAGAAAAGTAAGGAATTTCTCAAAGACGCGGTCATTCAAGTTATGTTAATGCAATCAAAGTAGCGTTTTGTGAAAAGAGATTACATCGATAGTGTGGCAGAGGATGAAAATTTTAGTAAACTTGAGAAATGAAAGGTAAGATGTACACGAATTTCGTGCTGGTTACGTTACATACTGCTGCACAGTATAGGCAATACAATCTCGCTATCGGATCAGCGGTTTGAGCGCTAGCTCCAGCTCAGACACACTACATATTCATGATGACGTAGGGGTAAACGCCTATGTATTTCACTCTATAGCTCCAGCTGTGGAACAATTTTAGCCCCACCTATTTTTGTTAAGGCCCTCCTTCTCCTCCAGCTCAGGGTAGATATGCTTGTCAATCAAGCATCTAGTATTAATCCAATTGGCCGAGAACTGTGTAGATATTATTATGCATATCTCTGGCGCGCGCAAAGCTAGCTTCAAGTAGAAGCTGATAAGTATATATGCGGTTACGATTTCGTCGAACCACAAGAAGCACTGCTTTATCTGATTTTCGACCCGTATTGGTACGGTAATGTATTGAGCTTCCCATGTTTGATAATGACTACTTCTTTCTCCAAGATAACAAATAACGCTGCAACATTTTCGTTCAGTGTAAACGTTTCTGTAACATACTACCACTTTATACTAGTTACTACATTACATGGCCCTCTGGTGCGTGTACTATTGAGAGGGGGCTACAGCGCTAATCATAGGTTAAATCTTTAAGAAATAAACAAGTCCAAAATGCAATGGGAGGGTCTCACTTTGCCAACTCCCCACGGTCAAACTCCGATGCCGATGGTCCCCATACTCCACAGGCGTCAAGAACAAACACAATTTTAAATCCTCAGAGAGTAACAGGGTAATATCCTTTTCCGTCTAGGAACTGTGGGCTCAAAATGAGGGTCAACTTTGCCAATTTCATTCCCATTGACTTTGTACGTAAATCACTTATCAAAAATAAACGAAGTCCAAAATGCAATGGGAGGGTCTCACTTTGCCAACTCCCCACGGTCAAACTCTGATGCCGATGGCCCCCATACTCCACAGGCGTCAAGAACAAACACAATTTTAAATCCTCAGAGAGTAACAGGGTTATATCCTTCTTCGTCTAGGAACTGGGGGCTCAAAATGAGGGTCAACTTTGCCAATTTCATTCCCATTGACTTTGTACGTAAATCACTTATCAAAAATAGTCCGAAATGCAATGGGAGGGTCTCACTTACCCCCTCCCTACGGTCAAACTGACTCCGTAAAGCAATGGGTGTTACTTTGTCTCTATAAAAGGACACTAACTCTTACTATTGAAGCGAAATATCTCCACAAATGACAAGAGTATAGAGCGCCATCGATGGTGCTTCTAACAGGGAACAATGTAATAAGGTCCCATTCATGATTATTGTTGCTGAGTTTTGAAATGGCGATTTCCAGGAATCTAAGAGATTTACTTTGTTCTTTTATCCAAAAATTTCCTGAACAATCTGGTATTGACAGTCGGCTTATAGTTCGGATAAACCAGTCACCCTTTCATAGAATAATAGCCGCTGTGACAACTTTTGAGTAAATATACCTGGATATCAAGTGTGCATTGGATCTATCCCACAAAAGTAATCTGTGTCCAAAGCACCTATCCCTTATAAACTTTAGCTCTTACGACATAGGGTAAAATCTAATGGGATTACCATAAATTAACACTGCCATATATTCCCTGCATTTGTGTGAGTTACTAAAGCTTAGTCAGTTTTCTTTGTCAGGAAGGCACAGCCTGTTTAACCTACGCTGTTACTGTGGTTGTGTGAAGGGATTTCAATAAGGGGATTACCTTGTAAGGAACTCTTCTTAACTTGAAGTGTTTAGGAGTGTCTAGGCCATGCGCATTGAATTCATTGTATATTTTCTCTCTTATTTTTTGGTCGATTGTCATGTCCATTGTCTTCATAACCTTTAAAGGCCGTTATACTTATATCGATTATTTGGTCAGTATTTTGCTGCTAAACATATAGCGGGTAACCTGTTCATACAGTATTTAGTATTATTTTTTCTTTACTTGCTCAACTCGCCCATTTCCCCTAATCAGATTTTTTTTATTGGAGTCCCCCCTTACTTAAAGTTTAATGTCAGTTGTATTCCAACAGCCCACCCCCAAACCATCCCTAATGTGTCCGCTGTATTCGCTTACATGCGTGCAGCTACAGAAAAATAGTTTACATTTCTTCTAGTTTGTTTCATTAAGTCACGTTATTGAAGGTAGAGAGAGGTGGAGAGAAGGGAGAGAGGTGGAGAGAGAAAAAAAGTTATCATACATACGCAAACATAGAGGAAACCGGAGGACAGAATTCAATTTTGGAGGGACAGTTGCTTTCTCCTCCTTTTTATTATTATTTTTTTTAATAGCCAGTTATGATTCATGTGTTCCTGTGTGCTCTAGTGTTTTTTTTTAAGAAGGTGATTTCGTTTTAAGGCCAAATAGAGTTTGCTTTTTAAAGAAAAAAGTATCAAATTTGAAGCTCCGTCCCCCTCCCCTTCCTTTTCTCATCTATCAAAAATGCTGCAAGAGAAAGAAGTATACATGATTATGTAGATAAGAGCCTGTGCTGGTATGTTTGGTCCTGGTTCATCTTATATCCCCATTCAATTTGATCGTATTGGTCGTAATGTAAAATCAGGTGTAATAAATTGCAGCATGCGAGTACCCCAGTGTCCTTTCTGAAAATACTGTGTTTACAAAGTTTTTAAAATATGACCTGTACTGACCTCATGTGACCTTCGACCCAAAACATCACAGACCACATCTATGTTGATCAAGAGCAACCATGTTTTACGATTTGAACTTTCAACAACTTTCAGTTGCTGAGATTTTTTTTCGAGGTTGTCAGACTTCAACATCTGGTGACTTCAAATGACCTTTGACCTCCAAGAACAAACAATAGAAAATCATATCATTACAATAGACAGCTTTCACATCAAGTTTGAACTCCCATCAACTCTCCCCTATTGAGATACCACGTTTATAAGGTTTTCAAACTGTGATATCTACTGCACCTCATGTGACTTTTGACTTCCAATAAACTTGACATGGATCATCTACTCATCAAGAGCTACCAATGCTTTGAGATTGAAGTTGCAGCAATGTTTATTACTGAGATATTTTCCTTAATAGGTTATCAGGCTTACATTTCCGGTGACATCAAATGACCTTTCACCTACATGAAAAAAAATAGGGATCATCTATTCATGGTGGACACGAACTTCAAGCGAATTTCCCTGCTTGAGATGTCTTGTTTATAAGCTAAGTTTACAAGCTACTTGCACATACAAGCCCGAGCACTACTCACTCACACAAAAAAACATCACCATCGCATAGGTTCCTTACCTTTGGAATAAAGTAAAAAAAAGGAATAACAAAGACTGAGACTCTCAGTGGTGCCTCTTTATGACAAAATTAAGAGTATCCACCCTCACCATAAAAATGGTTCAGTTTTGTAGGTCATACAGGGGACATCCACTTACATGTGACTAAAAACCAGTTTCATGTAATTTGTTTCTTATCCCCTAATGACCCTGTATTGGTGTGATCCAATTTAAATGTCCCCTCATCTTAGCTTTAGGAACACTTCATGCATGCCCTGATATTGTAGAATGGTATATATCTCATGAGAAGGTAATTAACATTTTCGCTCCTAACAATGCTTCTGGTTTATTAGGCAATGTTCTTACTAATCCTTACAGTATATCACCATCATTTACATATTGGTCACCATACATAGGAAATGCTACGAGAAAAGACAACATTATTCTAAACACAGAACATAGAAAAATTCACAGGGGAAACGGGCTACTTGAAAGTGATGCTAGGGAGTTTACACAGGAAAGACTGATTGAAATTCTGCACGGGAGTAATCTTAAGTATATCAGACAAATAGGACGAGAGGTTGGGATAAGGGGGTTGTCAAAATGACTTAAGTAGACATTATTAAGAAAATTCGAGACACGTTGGTTAAGGACAGCACAAAATTTGACAAGTTGTTTTCAAAATTACAAGGTTCCACTGGCGGTTGGACTTCAATGGTTTGTCCACATGGCATAGTCTATGCAGCAAAGTTTTTGCTCAGAGCTGAAAGCCCTCGGGACATTGTTGACTTACTTCAGTCAATGAAATGTATGCCGAATGTCGTTATTGTGGACATGGCAAACATGGTAGCTGCACATGGGAATAAACGGTTTCCCGAGATGTTCCGTCCAAACAATGGAATGCTTGCTGAACCATCTGCAAGGACAATGAGTTTGGTTAAAAATGGTAACTTTTTAAAGAAATTACCTTGGCTGGAAGAACCGCACCGTCTGTGCAGATTGAAGATGACACTTGTCATCCTGTGACAGGTTCAAACGAACATTATTGTCTGTTTGACCGTTTACATGAGGGAAATATCAAAGGGGAATTTGAAATGTTACGAAGGGTACAGTTTGTGCCTCAGTTATTTGGCAAAGTAAACACTCAGGCACAGGAACAATTACATAGTGAGATTAATAGAAACAACTATTTCTTGAATCAGATGACCCCTGTGAAATACATATTTTTATTCAGAAGTATATTAGATTTGAGAAATAGGGATAGGAACAGAATTCAGATGCAAACATTATCAAAGAACATGGGTACTCCGCTCCAATTTAACAATTTGGGTAAGGTAGGACTCCAATGTGGAAATCCGCCGCCAGTGGAAGAGGACGGTACTTCTTCAAAGCAACATGACGTTGGGGAATATCTAGGCAAAGGCCCACAACAATTAGATCAAACAATACAATCAGAACAGACAAAGAAATCAGAGGAAACAAAACAACATGATAAAATAGACAGAACAAGAAAACGAGGAAATGAGCCTAATTTACAAAAGCCTACCAAAAAAAGCAAACCAAAGCAAAGAAAACCTGTCATGTGGCTAACACACCTCAGTCTCACCGAAAATGAAAGATCAATTTTACTAGAAAGGAAATGGTTAAATGATATCATTATAAATGCTGGACAGACTATTTTGAAAGACTCATCTGTCGTCAGTGGACTTCAAGATACACTTTTAATGCAGTCTACTGGTTTTGCTTCAGAAGCTATCGAATTTGTTTAGGTGGTCAATATGACCAACTCTCATTGGGTAGTCTTAAGTAATATAGGTAGGTCAGGCCCAAACGTATCTCTATACGATAGCTTTATCCGCATCAAACAATCTTACCCACTTGATATTGTGAAAGCCGCTGCATGTTTATTGCAGACAAAAGAGTCTGAAATATTCATTCATGTTATGGACGTAACACAGCAAAAAGATGGCTCTTCTTGTGGTGTTTTTGCCCTTGCTTTTGCGGCTACCCTTTGTGCCGGTCAAGATCCAACAAAAATGCACTATGATGAGGATGCATTGTGGCAAGGTTCAATTAATAATCTAATTGCACTAGAAATGCTACCGTTTGGCATTAGATCTTCTGACCGAAGAGTAAAATTTCCTCCCCGTAAAAGAATTTTGACAGAAGAGATATTTTGCACATGCAGGAGACCAGATGACGGGGAAAAATGGCCCAGTGCACTGTTTGTAAGGAATGGTTTCACGAGCTCTGTGTGAGGCGGATACCACGAGGTGAATTTTACTGCTTCTTTTGTCGAAGGAGACTCAGTAAACAGAAAGTAAAGTAGAGAGAGAATGGACAGTATTCAGTCAGTTAATGATCTAATAGAATTAAAGAATAGGTACGGAGTCCACCAGTGGCACATACCAGCTGTAGAACTGTACAATTTTGTAAATAAAATTGCATTCGACAACACCTTTCCCGATGCAAGCAGTAAGTTAGCAGTTTTAGAAAAGCTACCTGAACATTTACCCACTGATATTCGTGGAGTTACACTTTCAACTCCAGGCACAGAGAGTTTTAACTTATCATATATTTATGGGTCTGGCCATCGGACCATGATAGCTTTGTACGAAACATTAGTACATGGAAAGTACGAGTGGTGGACATAGAGGTGGTCACAGCACATATTACAGGGCCGTGGGGAGGAACGTAGCGAAGGTGCTAAATGCTAATTCTCGTCTGATTCCAATCAGAGAGATTGTTGGTGTAAAGTTAGATGTCAAAATTCTTAATGCAAGAATGAAACCTCACTTTTCGTAAAACATAGGTTGCACTGTACTCGGTGGTGTCTGCAGCGTAAGTTGGAGACTTTGAACGACGTACGTTTTCAGTAAACCTTGTTGTTCGTGCTGGCGTGTGTCTGTCTGTATGTGTGGGTGCGTGAGGGTGTTTCTAACACTTACATTGTCAACACGATATATAAAGATATGTTATTTCGATTAACACGATACAAAGATAGTGACAACGGAAGTATTTTTTACATATTGCATGTTACTGTATCGTATCAAGTAGAAAATTGTATTGTTTCGGTGGATGTCAAGTGTCACTGGGGCAACAGCGGTCGACAACGGAAAACATGGTAACACGTTGTCTCAAGATGGGAATCATGTAAACTGCTAGGCCTAAACGTGTTAAAGAGTATGTAAAGTAAAGGAACCGTGGTGATTTTGATGTGGCTCAAAGTTCATCTTATGTCACCAGAGGTCGAACACTTGATTCATATCTTACGATAAGACGGACCTGTGGTCAAACTGTAGACTTCAAAAGTTACATTGTTTGAGTGTGATAACACTTATGCAGAATCTGAGGGCAACTGGAATCGAACGTAATGGGCCGTCATTAAACTTTGAAGTACTCATTGCTTAAATGAAGTGAATTAAACTAAGGACGCAATGTATCTTTACGCCTTTGCGTACAAAATAATTGTTGCTGCCAATATGTGAAACGTGCTGCGTCTTGAGGTAAACGCAGATTTGTTTTTAGTTTACAATTGCGTTTGAACATAAAGGGGAAATCAGGGTTTATTTTCACAATGCATTTCCCTACAATTCCCCACCGGTATCGTACAATGAGTTATAGCTAACAAATGTGATCAAGATTCTCTAAAAAGATGTGGACAATTTCGAAAAACGAGTCAAATTCGCAAAAAAAAAAAAAAAAAAATCGACAAAGAACTCTGAAAGTCGGTAACATCCATATTCATCGAATCAAATATGAATATTTAATACCAGCGCCTTTTCAAGGTATGAGGAGGTGTGACTGAACAGTTTCATACGTAGCCAACATGTGCTGTATGTATAATCAACTATCACTTACAGTGAGTAATGCACGAACAGCATGGGAACCGTAAGCATTCGGTTATGTTTATTCATATAACCTCATCTCGATTTCACACTGTGATTGGTCATCGTATAAAGGAGACTGTCTTGTCTTGTGCATGAATGTTTATTTTTTGTACCCGACATATATTACGAGTTCTCATTCAACAGTAATTATCGCATTAATTACCGTTTCTTCTACCTTCAAACACCTTCCCAACGTCTTTATATTTCGGTGAACAATCAGTTAAGAAAGAAAAATCAACTAAAGGTGAATTTTATCAGTCAAACCCTGATTTGCCTTTAATAAGGCATTTATGATGTGCGCCGTCAACTTGCAGAATTCGAGACACTCGAACACTTGGAATTTTGGTTATTAGTCCAGACAGCTGGAATTGAACTTTGTATGTCATTTATTACCTCATGTGTTCAAAATTTAAACTAAGAAGCACTCACTCAGATCGAGATGTAATGTCACTTGTCAGACCTTGGAACGCATCGTAGCCAATTAATTTTGTGTTGATTGTTTATTATTATTTTTGTTTCTAATATGATGTGAGTCTTAAATTATCTCAGAAATATCACATTTAAAGGGATTGGCTGTTGAGGAAATTGATGTTGTATAAAAATTAGGAGTATTTTCTCTTTGTATTGGTAAAAGCCATCTCTCAATAGCATGTGTGGTCAGCAAGTTATAAATTTTTAAGTGATTTTTTTCTTGCAAAATGGTACATTGCACTATGGGGAATGTGTGATGTCACCTGGGCGCTACCACAGCAATATACTTTGTATTTTGAAAAAATATTCTTTTCACTTAAAAACCCACTCAAGTGTGGTACCCTGGTAGACACGGTATCTCAAGAAGGGTAGATTGATTGAACTTTGAAACTGGTATGTTGGTTGCCCTTTGTTTTGTATAAATATTTGAAAGGGATCACAGAGTCCTTTGACTTTCTGGTTGATTCCTTGGCTGAGGCAGGCAAGGAATCTATACGGTCATGATGGCGGGATGTGTGCGCATGTTAAGCGTTGGTTTGTATTAAACAAGGTATCCTAAAAATGGATACATAAATGAACTTCAAAGGTAACGTGTAGGTAGTAAATTGTAAGTAGATAATCCTTATCGTTTTCGCTTGGGGTCAAAGGTCATTTGAGGTTAACGTATGCGAAAGTATGAAAATCCATTAATGAGATATCTCATCAAGTGAATGTCGCTAGAGCTTCAAACTGTTAACATTGGTAAGTCTTAATGAGTAGATGGTCCCTATCATGTGTATGGCGGTCAAAGGTCAAATGGGGTCAATAAAGGGCATAGTATGAAAACTCTTGTAATCGCAAAATCTAAATAAAGGAAAGTTACAGGAACTTAAAACTTGATGTGCGTGTTGTCCATTGTAGGTAAATGATCCATAGTCCTTTCCGCTTTTTTTTTTTTTTTCAAAAACGTAATTAGAGGTTAAAGAGTAAAAACCTATTAAGAAACATCTCAATAACTGAATATTGCTGTATCTTCAAACTATTAGCAAGTGATACATTTTCTTTGTGTCGGTCAAAGCTTATGTGAGGTCAGTAGAGATCATAGTTTGTAACCTTCAGCATATGTTATCTGACGAGGAAGGTGTTTGAACTTCAAAATTAGCACGTTTCGTCCTTTTATTTTTTAAGTGACTCCGCTATATGTTAAGCCTGTAATGGCACGTCCATGCTCACTGTATTGTCTATCTGTTATTTAAAGAACACTAAAACATCAAGTTTCAACGCTCATTCTACCATATATTGATAAGAATCAAATAATGAAACTACAAAAGTAAACAAAAATAGTCACTCAGCACTAGAAATATCAATATTATTTGTGTACAAGTGTTTTTCTTTTTCAACTGTGAAGTATTTAAAGAAGTTCACAATATATGTTTTAAGGTTATCGGCTAAGCAAAGCACCACCCATTGCATTTCGGACTTTCGAACAAAGTCAATGGGAATAAAATTGGCAAAGTTGACCCCCATTTTGAGCCCCCAGTTCCTAGAGGGAGAAGGATATAACCCTGTTTCTCTCTGGGGATTTAAAATTGTGTTTGTTGTTGACACTTGTGTCATTTGGGGGCCATCGGCATCAGAGTTTTGCCATGGCGAGGGGGCAAAGTGAGACCCTCCCATTGCATTTTGGACTTAGTTTATTTTTGATAAGTGATTTAAGTACAAAGTCAATGGGAATGAAATTGGCAAAGTTGACTCTCATTTTGAGCCCCCAGTTCCTAGACAGAGAAGGATATTACCCTGTTACTCTCATGGAGATTTAAAATTGTGTTTGTTCTTGACACCTGTGTAATTTGGGGGCCATCGGCATCAGAGTTTTGCCATGGGGAGGGGGCAAAGTGAGACCCTCCCATTGCATTTTGGACTTAGTTTATTTTTGATAAGTGATTTAAGTACAAAGTCAATGGGAATGAAATTGGCAAAGTTGACCCCCATTTTGAGCCACCAGTTCCTAGACGGAGAAGGATATAACCCTGTTACTCTCTGGGGATTTAAAATTGTGTTTGTTCTTGACACCTGTGTAGTTTGGAGGCCATCGGCATCAGAGTTTTGCCATGGCGAGGGGGCAAAGTGAGACCCTCCCATTGCATTTTGGACTTAGTTTATTTTTGATAAGTGATTTAAGTACAAAGTCAATGGGAATGAAATTGGCAAAGTTGACCCTCATTTTGAGCCCCCAGTTCCTAGACGGAGAAGGATATTACCCTGTTTCTCTCTGGGGATTAAAATATGTTTGTTCTTGATGCCTGTGGAGTTTGGGGGCCATCGGCATCAGAGTTTTGCCATGGCGAGGGGGCAAAGTGAGACCCTCCTATTGCATTTTGGACTTAGTTTATTTTTGATAAGTGATTTAAGTACAAAGTCAATGGGAATGAAATTGGCAAAGTTGACTCTCATTTTGAGCCCCCAGTTCCTAGACGGAGAAGGATATTACCCTGTTTCTCTCTGGGGATTGAAAATTATGTTTGTTCTTGATGCCTGTGGAGTTTGGGGGCCATCGGCATCAGAGTTTTGCCATGGCGAGGGGGCAAAGTGAGACCCTCCCATTGCATTTTGGACTTAGTTTATTTTTGATAAGTGATTTAAGTACAAAGTCAATGGGAATGAAATTGGCAAAGTTGACTCTCATTTTGAGCCCCCAGTTCCTAGACGGAGAAGGATATTACCCTGTTTCTCTCTGGGGATTTAAAATTATGTTTGTTCTTGATGCCTGTGGAGTTTGGGGGCCATCGGCATCAGAGTTTTGCCATGGCGAGGGGGCAAAGTGAGACCCTCCCATTGCATTTTGGACTTAGTTTATTTTTGATAAGTGATTTAAGTACAAAGTCAATGGGAATGAAATTGGCAAAGTTGACTCTCATTTTGAGCCCCTAGTTCCTAGACGGAGAAGGATATTACCCTGTTTCTCTCTGGGGATTTAAAATTATGTTTGTTCTTGATGCCTGTGTAGTTTGGGGGCCATCGGCATCAGAGTTTTGCCATGGCGAGGGGGCAAAGTGAGACCCTCCCATTGCATTTTGGACTTAGTTTATTTTTGATAAGTGATTTAAGTACAAAGTCAATGGGAATGAAATTGGCAAAGTTGACCCTCATTTTGAGCCCCCAGTTCCTAGACGGAGAAGGATATTACCCTGTTTCTCTCTGGGGATATAAAATTATGCTTGTTCTTGATGCCTGTGGAGTATGGGGGCCATCGGCATCAGAGTTTTGCCATGGCGAGGGGGCAAAGTGAGACCCTCCCATTGCATTTTGGACTTAGTTTATTTTTGATAAGTGATTTACGTACAAAGTCAATGGGAATGAAATTGGCATAGTTGACCCCCATTTTGATCCCCCAGTTCCCAGACGGAGAAGGATATAACCCTGTTACTCTCTGGGGATATAAAATTATGTTTGTTCTTGACGGATGTGGAGGTTGGGGGCCATCGGCATCAGAGTTTTCCCATGGGGAGGGCGCAAAGTGAGACCCTCCCATTGCATTTTGGACTTCGTTTATTTTTGATAAGTCATTTAAGTAAAAAGTCAATGTTACTGTTACTCTCTGGAGATTTAAAATTGTGTTTGTTGTTGACACCTGTGTAATTTGGGGGCCATCGGCATCAGAGTTTTGCCATGGGGAGGGGGCAAAGTGAGACCCTCCCATTGCATTTTGGACTTAGTTTATTTTTGATAAGTGATTTACGTACAAAGTCAATGGGAATGAAATTGGCAAAGTCATGGGGAGGGGGCAAAGTGAGACCCTCCCATTGCATTTTGGACTTAGTTTATTTTTGATAAGTGATTTACGTACAAAGTCAATGGGAATGAAATTGGCAAAGTTGACCCTCATTTTGAGCCCCCAGTTCCTAGACGAAGAAGGATATAACCCTGTTACTCTCTGGGGATTTAAAATTGTGTTTGTTCTTGACACCTGTGTAGTTTGGAGGCCATCGGCATCAGAGTTTTGCCATGGCGAGGGGGCAAAGTGAGACCCTCCCATTCCATTTTGGACTTAGTTTATTTTTGATAAGTGATTTAAGTACAAAGTCAATGGGAATGAAATTGGCAAAGTTGACTCTCATTTTGAGCAACCAGTTCCTAGACGGAGAAGGATATAACCCTGTTTCTCTCTGGGGATTGAAAATTATGTTTGTTCTTGATGCCTGTGGAGTTTGGGGGCCATCGGCATCAGAGTTTTGCCATGGGGAGGGGGCAAAGTGAGACCCTCCCATTGCATTTTGGACTTAGTTTATTTTTGATAAGTGATTTAAGTACAAAGTCAATGGGAATGAAATTGGCAAAGTTGACCCCCATTTTGAGCCCCCAGTTCCTAGACGGAGAAGGATATTACCCTGTTTCTCTCTGGGGATTTAAAATTGTGTTTGTTCTTGACACCTGTGTAGTTTGGGGGCCATCGGCATCAGAGTTTTGCCATGGCGAGGGGGCAAAGTGAGACCCTCCCATTGCATTTTGGACTTAGTTTATTTTTGATAAGTGATTTAAGTACAAAGTCAATGGGAATGAAATTGGCAAAGTTGACCTCATTTTGAGCCCCCAGTTCCTAGACGGAGAAGGATATTACCCTGTTTCTCTCTGGGGATTTAAAATTGTGTTTGTTCTTGACACCTGTGTA